>CM051273.1:18752150-18829650 GCA_027921565.1 Artemia sinica
GTACTTTTTGTATAGTCTCATTGCTCCTGCTTTTATCTAATTGTAAGATGAATTTTCCATGAACAAACTATACAAAATGTTTGTCCAACTCATAAAATCATAACCAAAATGAATAGGCTATTTGTATCATTCCTAAAAGGACTTCACTTTGCTTTGCACTTCAACCCCCTCCCAAATGTACAAACATACATCCTATCATAGATTCTGCATGCACTTTCTGTTTCTTGATTTACATGGTATTAGCATACTTCTTTGCTTTTAAATCGTATCAAAGAAAACTGATTTGTGGCTGAATTCATGGAAAATATATGTCAAGGTCTAGATTAAGGGCTATTGAGAAGGAAACATGTAAGAAACAATGCTTACTACATAATGTACAGAATAATTGTAGCTTTCGCAATTTCACTGCAGCTCCACTATACTCTACCCCAGCCCTCCCAAATGTGTAAATACAGTTGACTCTTGAAAAACCTGAATTTCAATAGCTGAAAATCCTTGATATCTCAAATTATTTTCAATTCCCCTGGAAAACCTTTCTAAGTCAAAGAAAGAACCATGGATAACTCAAAATAATCTTGCAGTTACATTTTATCTCTTAATACTATAATACTACACACTGTTAATACTCAGACATCCACCATATGGCTAATATGACGGTATAGTTCATTTGTGATGCAAAATGAATGTTATATTAGACTCAGGATGCAATTCTAGGCATATATTTTCACAATAGGGGGGTGGGGGTATATACTCTGTAAATATATAGGTTCTAAGAAATTCATTAATTTCTCAGAAAAACTGCAAAAACAAGGCAAGAAGTGAAGATAAAGGTTCTCACCCTGCAAAATGTGTTAACTACGATTATTCTGCATATTATGGAGTAAGAAATGTTTTATTAACATGTTTCCTTATGTTCAAGATTCATTTAATAAAAATAGCTGTCATAGCTTATATTCATGTGGCGTGTGTTTCTGTTGACTTTGGCTGCGGGGGTAGTAGGGATCGGTGTTTATCACTCAAAAGAACGGAGTGCTCAAATTTGCACATCAGCTGATACCTTCGTTCTTAAGTGTTGGGATTTGTAGAGTTGCGAGGGCTGAATCATAAGCAACATATTTGATTCCTAGAGTGATTTTTAGGGCTCGTTTTTGCACTGTCTCAAGTTCATCACTAAGGTGGTCGATTTTATGCACTTGACGCCCCCAATCGACGCAGTGAGGCTAAGGATCGATAAACATGCTATCCCTTTGCACGTTTTACACGCTGCAGTGCAAGCTAAGCCGTTTTTTAAAGCAGCTACATCTTGTTGAGCTACATTCCAGTTGACAGGAGCACTTCACGATTTTCAAAAGCTTTTATATATATATATATTTACATATATATATATATATATATATATATATATATATATATATATATATATATATATATATATATACATATATATATATATATATATATATATATATATATATATATATACCCATTTATATATGTATATATAGATATATATATATATATATATATATATATATATATATATATATATATATATATATATATATATATATATATATATATATACCCATTTATATATGTATATATATATATATATATATATATATATATATATATATATATATATATATATATTATATATATATATATATATATATATATATATATATATATAAAATAGAATGAGATTATTATTTTCAAGGGACCTAAAAGGGCTTAAAATTGAATTTGCAAGAAAGGCGATTATTGCATTCAGAAACAACAAAAAACAGAAGATCTAGTGGTATGTTTACTTTATTTTTAGGTCAATAATATGAGCTGCGAAATATTTACCAAAAACATTGATATGGCTTAAAATTCCTTTTTAGCTTGGAAATAACCTCCCAGGGTGTGTTTTTGATTTGGATTCTTTACTGAAAGTTTCATTGGTAGGCCTACACTTTCAAACAAATTATTACAAGCTTAGAAGGAGGATTTTCCCTTTTTGAATGTGATGAAGCCATTAAAGAAAGATGACGTGTGGGTATATTTCTAAGTTTATTCTGGTTTCGATTTTGGAACTGAAGCATAGTTGCCAGATTTTCGGCAGAACGTACAGCCCAAACCGGCACAATGACTGGCCTAAAATCAGCCCAGACTATCCCAAAAATAAAGAACGCTATTATACACCTTATTATACCCTATGATAGCACTTTTATAGTTAAACGATGAAAAAATGCAATCGGCATATCGGATAACCTACATATAGGTGTAGGTCAAAAGCAATGTAAGAGCCCAGTTAACAAAAAATTACTATCCCTCCACGTATGCCGTCGTAAAATTTACCAATGCTGTACTGAAAGCAAAAAATATATAAAAGCAAAAGGTTGAATTATCTTTTACATACTTGGCTTATTGCATGGATACGCCAATTCAGTTCATTTCAGTATATCTTGCTAAAAGACTGCGTAATGTTATGCTACCTTAAATGAATACCTAGTAACAAACAAAAATTTGTTTGTTAAACAACAATTGGGATGGGACATCAAAAGCTTCAGTTTGTTCTTTTAACATTAGCAGAACTAAGGACAAAAATACATCAACTGATGAAAAACCCTTAAATTTTGATGCCTTGTTCCTACCAGAAAATCCTTTGCTATCATAAACTTCCAACGTTGTCTGTAGTAAAGAGCCATTTCCCAGACCACTTCATATGGAAGGGGTGGTCGTGCAAACTTCGAAGGAGACCCATTTGATTGTACAATAAAAGTTTTAGTGCCCTTTTAAAGAGTAAGAAGTGATTGGATGGCCAGCACTCCCCTCCCTTGCCATTTCGTGCTACCCGCGCCCGTTTTTTAAATTAGTCTCTCTGTAACCCCCGAAGACATTCTATCGTAGTTTTGAGATAGACCTTTGTTCAAAATAGTCGAAAGTTCTGACAAATATGCCTCTGGGAGTAACAAACGATGAGACTTCAGATATCATTTTGTTCTAGCACGTCGGAAAGTCTAAAAAATATACCTCCAGAATCGACGTCATCACAAAAGCCCCAAAGTCAATCTCAGGGCCATAAATTATGTGAATTGCCCGTTGTTCATAAAGAGGTTTTACTAAAAAAGATGGCAATGTTTGGTGTCCATTATCCAATCAGCTACAGCTCTTTTGAATGCTTTGGATAGGACTCATTGGATTGGTAATCAGAAATTCGTGTGCCGTTTTTAAGAGTCAAAGTGATCATAGCGCAGCTAGCCCCCCCCCCCCCCAACACACACACAAATACGTCGTTTTTTCCTGAGATGTACTCAATAGATATTTTGAGACAGTCCTTATATTAAAAATAGTCCAAATATCATATAACAAAGCTTTTGAGGTTGATACATAACCACCAGAGCCTGAGGGCGAGGGTTGTAGGTTATGCACCTTGGGCATTTAAGATTCTTATCGAAGGGATCGTTGTATAAACTTTAGAGGTGGCTCAACTTGTTGAAATTGGAAGTTCTAGTTCTCTTTTAAGAGTCAATAGTGATGGAGGTCAAGTAGCCCTCCCCCACCCAACTACCCCTCTTTTCACCAAATGTATCTGATTGGAATTGTAAAATGGCAATTTTGTTTAGAATAGTCCAAAGAACATAAAACAATGCCTCCAGGGTTGGCACAACCCCCAGAGTCCTGGGGCAAGGGCTTTAAGTTATGCCCTGGAGGCATATAAGGTTTTTATGGAATGAGTGGTCGTATTAAATTCAGATGGGTCACATTTGATTTTAAATTGGAAGTTATAGTGCCCTTTTTAAGAGTCAATGTGATTTGAGAACCCCCCCCCCCCCACGCGCATCCCTTCACACAACAAACGTCCAAACAAAGTTTTGAGACATCAATTTTTTTCAGCATTGTTGAAAGGTTCTGTAATAATGCGTAGCAATAGTTGTAGTAGCAGTAGTAGCATTAATAGCGGTATGCAAATAGCACCTTTTTTTCAACATCGCCTTCAACACACAATGAAATTTTAACTTAATACCATCAACCAGTCCTGAAGCAATGCTGATACGGCCTCTTGACTACCTATATAGGCATAGTGTGTTTCGATTTATTTCAATACAGTTACAATATTGCCCAAAATTTTCGCCATAATACCCTTAAGTTTATTAGTAGTAGCAGCAGTCAGAGACGCCACTAAGGGAGGGGGACTCCCTTGACCTAAAGATCCTCAGAAAGGACTTTTGTCGGGCGAAGCCTGACAAAAGTCGCTATCTTTTGGCGGAAAGTGAAACTTGTGGAAGAGTTTTCGTCGAGATTTGCCCAACAAAACGTACTATTTCATGTGCGCGAAGTTGACAGAAACCCATTGGCCCCCTAAAAAACGACTAGTCGAGTGGAGCTCAACAAAACTTGGTGTTTTGTCGGTCTAATTTATCGTCATAAAAGACTTCCATTTGGTGAAGAACAACAAATTTACTTCTTCATCTGCGAAAAGTTGACAGAAAACACCTCCCCCCCCCCTAGAAAACGACTTGTTGAGCCAAGTCCTACAAAACTTAGTATATTGTCAGTCCAATCTAGTGTTCTTTAAGACTTCCGTCGGGCAAAGGACTGCGAGATTTACTGCCACATCTCCGGGAAATCGACAAAAATTAAATATTATGTCGGTCCATGACTATGTCACAAAAGACTACCGTCGGGCAAAGACGACGAAATTGACTGCTCCATCTGCGCACAGTTGACAGAAACCAATTGGCCGCTTAGAAAAAGAGTTTTCGGGTGGAGCCTTGCAAAACTTGATATTTTTCAACGTTTCGGTTAGTCGGGTCAATAGGTTTTTAGTAATTAAAGGAAGGAGGGGTACCCGTGCCCAATAAACTAATCTTGGGGAGAATTTTTCTTCTACGTAAATGTTACTTTTAAACTACATTGTCTGGTAAATTTTCGCTAAAACAGCAAAAGACTTGAAACAACAGCAACAATTTCATTCATATCCAAAAATTTTGTTTTGCCAAAAGAAAATCCTTTGCAAAATCTCTAGCATTGATAAAAAACAAACAAAATTCCCAGAACTCAGGCAGGCTCAAGGGCAAACAAGAGGACATAAACAAAGGATGGAAGGGTTATTTTGATCTCTCAATTTTCACGCTTCAGCTGTACCAGTACTCGTAAACATCCGCGTCTTTGTTGTCGTTTGCTTTTCGTAGGCCTTTCAATAGCATTAGATTAGAAAACAAGGTCAAAGCGGTCATTTTTCACGTATATGATGTTGGTATTTTTCCCCATCACCAAATGCCTTTTCTATGACGAAATAAATAAGAGTTCCATAGAAGAATCGGCAACATTTCATTTGCTATTAGAAGAACAATATGATATATTTATCACCTATAAATTCAGCATAATTTGATTTTTTTATTAGAAGAATATTCAACACAGTATTACAGAATTCAAGAACAGTTAGTGAACTTTTTTAGTCAATGGACCAGTAACTTGCTTTGACCCTGAAGTGATTTTTTGTTTAGTATAAATATAGTTTGTTTTGATTTTGATACGTTTGTGCCTCTACTGATGATGATGACCAACTGTGTCATCAAAAAACTTATAGCCTTTGTTTTATATTTTTGTTTCACTGTATAATAAAAGGACATGTCCTTATTTGGAACTCTTATTTATTTTGTCATATAAAAGGCAGTGTGGTCATGAAAAAAAAAATACCAAAGCTTGGTACTTGTTAATTATACGGAACACACTCAAGAATTACACTTAGGTTACATCTCAGAAAACCAGTTTCATAGCTGCAAAGACAAATGACGGGTGATACAATACATTGAACTTAGACAGAATGCATTGAACTTGTATAATTTGGGCTATATATTTTGATATTAGGGGCGTGGGGGTTAGGTTAGTGACGCGTCCAAATACTTTACCCTTCCCCCCCCTAATGTGCAAATATATAGCCCAAATTATATCATTATATAAACTAAAAGTTAAATGAAGATTATATTTCAATAGGAATAACCTAACTTCACTGCTTGTGGGTGTTCTGTATTATTAATAAGTACCTAAAGCTTTACTAATCGGCTAACTTTCTTTTCAAATAATCCTGGACACAGACTAATAAGGTAAGTAGTTACCTGTTGGCAAGGGAAGATTTTCACATCAGCGTATCTGAATTAGGCTTACACTTGCTGTGTAAGCCTGTGTAAGCATCTATTGCTGGAAAATTAATTTGAATATTATTCAGTGATTCATTTCTTGGCCACCAATTAAATATGCATCATTGAGTTCTGTTTGGTGACCTTGGACCATATCAGCATCTCCCACAAAACTACCAACATCAAACAGTTCTGAACTTGATCCACTGGTCCCTGCTTGTGGAAGCAGCTGTAAAGTTCTATCTGGTCCGAAATTAAGACCTAGGTTGCCTAAAGCATCAAGGGTTAAACTATGCAAACTATCCATGATTGCAAGGTTGGAGGAGGAACTACTGAGCAAATTTGAATCACTGTTGAAGTAGGACTAAGAGGCAAAAGAGTGGCTAAGGCAGAATTTATATCACAATTGTCCCTTTCTTCAGGTTTCACCTGAGTCAAATGATACTTTGGCAAATTTGCAGACAAAGAATTATATTACCAAGGCTACAGTAAAAAAAAATTTATGAACAGCCCAAACTGACTGCACTTACATTCAGAATTTGCTGATGGCTGAAAAGCACAGCATAACCCTGAATAGCACTAAAACAAAGCAAGGAGTGGACTGACAAGAACTATAATAGCCTTAAATAACCAAGCTTCAAAACCATGAAAAGCTTATCCCAAACGTCATTTCAACTAGATAATTCTTCAAGAACAGAGGACATAATCAAAAACTTTTCAAGAAACATACCACTTGAGGTTGCATAGAAAATTCTTTTCTAATCAGGTGGTGAGCCTATGGAACTTGTTAGACCAGGATATGGTCTCTTCTGCCAGTATCAAGTCATTCAAATCATCAGTTGACAAGGAATTGTGTAACAAGCCCTAGGAAACTGTTTGGGACTTATCTTATCAGTATAATGATAGTCTGATCACTGTACTGATTACCAGTGACTACAGGAACATCCTATCACTGGCAAGTGAGATGTAAGGATGTAAGTGAGATGTATTACTGTTAAGTGTCTATGATTGGGATATTTTGTTCTATCATCAAGATCCTGAGTTTAAGATTAGACAATATATTCTAAGATTAGGCTTGAGCTTCAAATTTGTAGCCAAAGTTAGGCTCCACTGTTGTCTATCAGTAAAATATGAAATTGTGAGTGTTGTATATTGTTAAAACATTCAAGGTAATCACATGCTTATCAAGAAGATTTTTGATGCATCCAATGGTGGAACAATCTACTTTCTAAGTGGTATGCTAAAGAATTTATAATGGTTTAACTGTTGAAAAGCTAATTAGCTGTTTATAGATAAAGAAGATATACATTATTTTCCAAAGAGGTACTTCTTTAGTGTCATTCATTTTCAATGATACTAAGTCAAAACCATATACAACAAATTATGCGAGCAAGGCCATTGGCGAACCTAGTGAGGCGCCACACCCCCTCCCTCTCGCTCCGACAAAAAAAAAATTTGATTAGCAACTGACAATAAACTTGGTAACTAGAATGATTAAATAATTTTATATAATCGTAACACAATTCTGAAAAATTCCAAGTTTTATACCAAACTTGCATGTAGCCCAAAACTGGAAAGATAATGAAAAAAAATCATGAGTCATAAAAAAGTGCTTTCTGATGAGAAGTTCTACGTAATATGCAAGTCCGTGGCAGAATATTTACAACAATAATAACAACTAGCATTACTTTATATTCTTCTGATAATACAAATACAATTCATTTGATGTCCTTCAATTTTCTGAAAACTCACTAAGAATTTCACAAAAAACAGTTCTTAACAGACTTTTGGTATTTTCTTGGATAGGGCTATTCCACCAGTTATTAGAAGAAAAACAAAGATCCTACATCAAAGTTCGAAGGACATTTTTATGGCAAAAAAAGCATAAAAGATGAAAAATTCAAGGGAATATTATTCCTTACCAATAAGAAAAAAGTTTTGACACTTCATGGCGCAAAACTACTATCTAAAACCACATACTATTGTTAATACTAATAGATAATCTGTGCTAAAACTGTTAGGTTGCACTTTTTGTTGTAAAACATTTTGAAGCAAATTTCAAATTGTCGCACCACTTCGTGGATCCCTCTCCCACTATTTATAAAATTCCGATTATTTCCCTGTTCCAGTGTTGATTAGAAGTTAGCGCTAGAAGTTTCCGTATTTGCTAAAATCTAACCCAACCCCCACCCCTTAGAAATCCTGTATAGATCACTCAGTTAAGTCATACCTTTGAAATGGAACAGTAGCAAACCACTTTGCCAGCTCACCCAATTTCTTTCTGCTTTTGCAATCATGAATAATACAAATTCTGACCATCATTCAATGACTGAGAGATATACACAGTGTGGCCAGATCGTGAACAAAAAAATAAGCCGCAGCCTTTGAAAAACACGCCAAAAATAAGCCAGACAATTTTTTGCCCAAAATTTAACTTTACTTTTAATGGTGTCCAAGTTTTGACGGCCGTTTTATAGAAATATTGAAAAAAACTACGTTTTCTAAAGAGTTAAAGAGGCTGAGTTACAAGGTCGAACCTTAAAACGTACAGGGATTACGAGGCAAAGTTGGGGGGCTGCCGCCCCCCAAACCCCCCGCTTTCGCAGCCTTTAAATATAAAAAAAATTCTTTAAACTGAAAGTAAGGAGCGACATTAAAACCTAAAACGAACATAAATTATTCCGTATATGAAAGGGGCTGTGCCCTCCTCAAGCCTCGCTCTTTACGCTAAAGTTTTTATTGTTTAAAAAAAAGAGTTGTGAGAAAGTCAAACTTTAGCGTAAAGAGCGAGGCGTTGAGGAGGGCACAGCCCCTTTCATATACTGAATAATTTCTGTTCGTTTTAAGTTCGATTAACTCTTTAGAAAACGTAGTTTTTTTCAAATAATTTCTGCACGTTTTTGTACAGTTTATTACTTATCAAGATAAAGTCGGAAGAGGATGAAATTTTGCAAGTTTCTTAGTTTGAGCTTGGGCTACAAAATGCGATTACCGCCGTCTCTCTGCGACCTCTAGGACCTGAAATCGCTTAACATTGTGGTGGGTCGCCTCTTTATAGAGGCACAAGTGTGCCTCCTTGACTCACCACTATTCAGGTCCTTTGATCCTACTGGCATTATCCACCTTTCAATTCGTTCCCTGGTTTGCGGAAATTCAGTTCCAGTGTAGAGATTATTTTGAGGCTGCATTTAGTAGAATTGCGATAAACCGCTACCCCATGTGGAACTCTAGAGACTTAACAGAAATTCCCGCGCGCTATGTTCAGAAAATGCTTGACCGTGCTTACTTTCCTGTCCAACAGTTCGGGGAAAATTATTGACGAGGACGCCCACCGGCTCGATTTCTCCTGTGTTAGTTCGAGCACTGTCCGTGTGTGCGCCGCAATTTCTGTATCCCATAATTTCACTGAGTCGGACCTCCGATTACTATAATGATACTCTGTGACCCAATGCGTTTTAATGTCAACATTTCGATTCAGTCAGAGGTCTTTTTGGCGCAATAGAGTTATTGCCAGAACAAATTCTTAAAATTGTGTACCAGCCCTTATGTATTGGTTGGATATAATGATGCATTACTTAATAACGACCTTAGCCCGCAGACAAAAACAAAAAAGATCATTATTTCATTGGTTTATTATCACATAGATACACAAACGAAAATCAGATCATTGGATATTATCACATATAGATTCATAAAATTATGGAAATCACTTTGTGTAAAGTCAAAGCTTTGGATTAAATTCCTTTTCCCAATGCTAAATGCGATGCTAAAACGCCCTTAAAGGGCTACGAAAGGTACACAAGGAACACAATCGTAGTTTTGTCTTTATCACAAGTCCATTCCAGGGTCATAATTGGCTATCACGAACCACAATACGTCCCTGGGACCAAGAACAAATAAGACTGAGTAGAATCTCCGTCTTTGGTCCATGAACTGACTATTGGATAACCCGTAAAATCTGAGCGGAGGTGGAGCCAACTTGAGAACTGGCTGAGCACTGAGTTGACGGCCGTCTACTTTCCCTCATCGCCGCCGCGCATTTGCGGGGAAAAGACCGTAGCAGGCCTCCAGGCGTGAATGATAAGTGTAATCAAACACTTTCACTTGTTCTCACTCAATTTTTCTTCTCCGGGGCTGTACTGCGAAGAGCTAGTTGTTGAGGTAACGAATTGTAATGTTCCGCGCCAGCTCCACCTCCGCTTAAATTCGCCAGGTATCAGCCGTATTTTATTCGACTCCGCATGGTTGTAGTATCGAGATAGGGAGACGAAGGTTCTTAGTCTTTATTTGTTCTTGCTGGGACGGATCTCCAGGTTCCTGTTTGATGAGCCACATTTTAACGAAGTCCGAACATTCCACCACTTTAAACATGGAAGGGAAGTATCGTGGGCCAGATTGGGAATGACACGCGTTATAAATTTCGATACTTTTACGTAAGACAAACTAAGAATTGAATTTTGTTGCTGTGCTGCGAGAGCCAACTCACTCATCGATTTCAGAAGTTTACAACTTATCATAATTATATTGACCTTTAGCGCAAGATAGCTGTCCGAACTCTGGCTGCCAGTCATTGAGTGAGGGCGTACCTTTTAAGGCGCTTTATGACGGGAAAACTAAAAAAAAAGTGGTAGATTGGAAAAAAAAATGCTCCAGGGTGGAATTTTCGGTGATTAAGAATATCCGTCTTTCATAGCCCTTTAAGATTGACCAAATGCCTCTAAGATGTCACTGAGTTCATCTTCTTCCCTGTCAGCGTCAGGCGCATCAGCTCTGCCACATCGTCCACTGTCAGACGCATTTTCAGCTCCATTTTTCGAATATATGGAACTGTTGAACGAAGTCATTTTGGCCGATGGTACGAATGACGAACAGCAGTGGCCACTGACAGACATCCACAGTCGAAAAATCAAAATTGCGTTTAGGATTGGTAAAAGCATTCTATTCCGAAGCTTTGACTTTACACAGTTCATCATAGAAAACGCTCTCTCAACGACTGCGTTGCTGATAGGCAAACTCAGCAACGACAATGCCCACTTTGCCAAATCCTGAAAGACTGGCTCTCCAATAGGGTCGCGAAACTGAAGCACGTGGACCCAGAACTCAGAGGAGTCTTTTGGAAGTTCTCCGCCACAATGTTCATTCCAGTCAACCTCGAGCAGGCGTCTCCACTGGTTTTCCATGTCTCCAAATTCTGTCACTGGAATCACACTAAGAGGTAGGTCGGCGAATCTGGGTCTAGTCTGAGATAAACATATTGTCGGAGAGAGAATTCTCAATTTCAGAAGGGAATCAATGGCAAGAGGTAAACGTTTCAGAACTGACCTTGCAGCCGTCTTGAGAAAGCCGTGACAGCGAAGCTTTATTTCCTCTTTCTTCTCGCTTGGAAGATCAGCTTCGCTGAGTTCAGAAAGAAACAAATGCCCAAAGTCTACCTGGTCGACAGGAAGGTAGTAAATTAGAAACTCAAGGTTGACGTTAAGGGACACTGCAGACGGTCGAAGGATCCTGCGCAGGATGCACATGACCAAATCTTTCAGCTCTTGAAACAGACGAAATTGGTCTGCATTCAAATGTTGAAATAGTATGTTCACCCTCTGAAAGTCGGCCAATAGCGGTTTCAGAAAGACAATGTATAGACGGTTGCACTTATCACTGTACATTTCGTATAAAGTTCTTGCAGTATAGCACCGCTCTTTTTCCTTGGCGATGCGGAAATGTGTTGTCAGTTCGAGGTATTGCTCATCAACTCTACACACTGCGGTGTATCGCGACAACCAGCGTGAACTTGAAGGGGCCACAATTTTAAGGGGCGAATTTCCATGATTTATCAGCCTATATATCTGGCCGTACGCTTCCCTTCGCAACGGGCTTACGCTAAACCACTTGTACGTTTCCGAGAGCATAAATTCTAGGTTGCTCGGCAACTCTTCCACCGCCTCGGAAGCGCACAAGTGCAGAGAGTGGCAAACACATTTGAAAAGCTGAAGGTGGGGTAACCCATCTGCTTTCAGCAATGTAAATAGAGAGTGATTTGCGCCACACATGTTATTTGCCCCATCAGTACCAATACCAATCAGGTTTTTGAGAGGTACTTTGCACTCTGCAAGAAATTTTGTGAGTTCTGCGTGGAGTATAATAGCTGTAGTTGATGGTACTTCAACCATTCCTAACGCAGTACACACTATCTTTTTCAACTTCGGGCTGTAATATCGAATGCAAATACACATGAACTTCATTGTAGAGACATCAGTTGACTCATCCAGTATTAGAGAGTACTTACCATCTCCAATGTCAGCCACTATCTCCTTCAGGGTTTCAGGTCCAAGCACATTCTTAATGAGAGCGGAACATTTAGTTTTTTTTAGCCTCACCGATTCACCAATAAGCCCAGGAAATAAGTCTTTGATGATAGTAGAAAGATGGTCGATTGTTCTCACCGATGAGTGACAGGCTACATGAGCAGCCAAGACCAGCTCCGCTTTCCGCGAAGCCAAGTTCGTCGACGTGACTCCTAGAAAATTAGCATTAATTATTCGTGATTATTTCGGCTATGTTTCATAACCGATTATTTCGGCTATGTTTCATAACTTTACTCTGAAAGGGGATGTGGTTGGGGGGGGGGGAGCAAAACTTCCGTCCGGATTTTCCCCATGAAGGAAAAGTCACAGGGGGATGAAATGTTGCATGTTCCTTGGTTAGGACATGACCTACAAAACGCAGCCCTCCCCACCTCTCTGGGACCAAAGATCGATTAACACTGTTGTGGTATGCCTCTTTACAGAAGCACAAGTGTGCTTCCTTGGTTGATTTTAATGGCTGGTCCCCGAACTCCGATTGGGTCCCCCATACGCAAAATAACGGGCCACTGGCTATTAATCATTATCAAATTCTGTTGAGACCTAATGGTAGATACTCTTGGTTGAATGACGTATTTGAGGGCCTCTCTAAAAATACACAAAGAACTCAAGATGGGGTTAAGACTTCCCAACGAAACACACACTGGACATTGGGCCTTATTGCTATTATTTGAAAAAAAATACGTTTTGTAAAGAGTTAAAGAGGCTGAGTCAAAAGTTCGAACCTTAAAACGTACAGGGATTAGGAGATACAGTTGGGGGGCTGCCGCCTCCCAAACCCCCCGCTTTCGCAGCCTTTAAATAAAAAAAAGTTTTTTAAACTGAAAGTAAGGAGCGACATTAAAACTTAAAACGAACAGAAATTATTCCGTATATGAAAGGGGCTGTACCCTCCTCAACGCCTCGCTCTTTACGCTAAAGTTTGACTTTCTCACAACTCTTTTTTTAAACAATAAAAACTTTAGCGTAAAGAGCGAGGCGTTGAGGAGGGCACAGCCCCTTTCATATACGGAATAATTTCTGTTGGTTTTAAGTTTTAATGTCGCTCCTTACTTTCAGTTTAAAAAACTTTTTTTTATTTAAAGGCTGCGAAAGCGGGGGGTTTGGGAGGCGGCAGCCCCCCCAACTGCATCTCCTAATCCCTGTACGTTTTAAGGTTCGAACTTTTGACTCAGCCTCTTTAACTCTTTAGAAAACGTAGTTTTTTTCAAATAATTTCTGCATATTTTTGTACAGTTTATTACTTATTATTGCTTGACTAACTGTTAGCTGATCGTGTCAGGAGTTAAAGTTGGCGGGCTGCCACCCCCCAAACCCCCTGCTCTTTAAGATTAAGGAGGCACACTTGTGCCTCTTTAAAGAGTTCTTCTGGAGACGCCTGTTGAGCCGAAGGATTTAATAGATTGGATTTAAAATAGAAACTGAGTTTCTTTTTTAAACTTTAAATTCAATATGTAAAAAAATTTCTCTGACGGAGAAAAGAACCCGGGTCTTCCGCCTGACAGTCAGGAGTAGTGACCACTGTACCAAAGAAACGTTACATTATTTTTATTCTGTGCGATGTATTTTTGACGCAAGGCAAATCCCCACAAAACTTGATATTTGGTTTTTGGAAAACAGGGAAGGAGTGATCAGATTGAGCCGAAATTTCGAGGATAAGCTTCCAGGCCCCAGGAAAGCTTATCCTCTAAATTTCAGCCCGATCGGACAACGTTAAAGGGGGGCTGTGGTGGGAAAATTTAACGTGGGCTCTTATAGGAAAACGAGGTTTTTCGTAAATGTAAATTCGGGGGATAATTTTTTCGGTCTGAAAATATCAAAAGGCCCTAACAGGTCAAATTCCGCTTCGAATGAGTCCTCATTCACCCGGATTTGTTGCCAACTGTGGCCTGTAGGCGTGGCTAATAAAAAAAAAGAGAAATGAACTTTAAGTGGCTATATTTGGTTTTTGGAAAACAGGGAAGGAGTGATCGGATTGATCTGAAATTTCGAGGATAAGCTCCTGGGCCCTAGGAAAGCTTAACCTATAAATTTTAACCTATATTTTTAACGTTGCCCAATCGGACAACGTTAAAGGGGGGCTGTGGTCGGAGGGTCGAAACTTCCGGCCCACTTTTACCCATGAAGATAAAGTCGGAGGGGGGTAAAATTTTGCACGTTTCTTAGTTGGAGCTTGGGCTACAAAATGCAATCACCGCTGTCTCTCTCCGACCGCTAGGACCGGAAATCGCTTTACATTGTGGTGGGTCGCCTCTTTATAGAGGCACAAATGTGCCTCCTTGACGAAGTTTCGGAGGAGTGCTACAAAGACCACTCTTTCTGGTAGGTGTCTTGATGACAAGAACGTAGGGACCCCCCTATTGTTAAGCCATGCTCAAAAGAAAAGTACTCACCACATTCAGCGACTGGTTTCTGTATTTTCAGACTTGCTGCCTTCTTCTCATGCTTTTTCGATTTCATGTGCTGCTCAATATCATGTTTGTGAGCCCTAAGCTCTGTACCATTGCAGATTTTACACGATGCTTTTGTGTCATCACCTTGAACACGCTGAAGCCAGCCTTGGAATTTTGTATCTTTCTCCCACACAGACTGATATAGTCTTTCATAGCTCTTTTTCACAACTTTTATCATACTGGCTCTTGGTGTAACATTTCTTCCTTCTTCAGGTTCCTTGCTGCTTCCTTCATTTTGGCTTCTGGACACCATTTCTCCTGTTTCACTTTCAACACAATTTTGATTGTTTGTTTCAGTCTTTTTGTTAGGGTTCTGCATATTACTAGTAATTTTGGACGGGGCAGGCTTAACTACGTTAGTAGACCCTGAGGTAGCAATCTGGTTGGCTGAGGTAACAATCTGCTTGGCAGTAGATGCTTGAGGTATACGAAGTTTAGAAAGGGAGGTTTGAACCACCCTTTCTGGGACTAGGACAGGCTTAAGTACTTTAGTAGAGACTGAGGTAACAATCTGCTTGGCAGTAGATGCTTGAGGTACACCAAGTTTAAAAAGAGAGGTTTTAACTACCCTTTCTGGGACTAGTTTTGGTGTCGGACTGCCAGCATCTGAGTGACTGTTCACCACTTCGGAGGTAGAGCCCGCTACGTCTGGATCCACCAGTTCTTGGACTAATTTTGATTCTTTTAACAGCTCTGCCACTGTCTTAGACTTTGGTAGAACAGCTCGTTTTTGCCTGTAGTGGCTGGTGGCACTGCTATCACTGTCCATGCTGTCAGTCTCAGAGTCACTGTCATCTGACTCATCAGGTGCCACTGAATCTTGGGCTGATGAATCATTACACAAATTTGCCACTATTTTAACTTTTGATGGAACAACTCGTCTGTATTTGGTGATGGCACTGCTATCTCTCGTCCCTATACTAATTTCAGGTGCTGATTTGTCTATTAAAGCTCGTTTTGGCTCGGATCCACCACCATCAGCACCATCTGTTCCAGCACTGTCCAGTTCAGTTGAGTTGGAAGGCCTAGTAACAGTGAAAAAATATGAAATTTTTTTCTGCCCGTTTCCATCATATCCAGTTGAACGTTTCATTTTTATTTTCGCTAGGGGTGAATGACATTCAATCTGAAAAGAGTATAGAAAAATAAACTGAATCTGTTAGTTCATCTTGGAGTAAAAATTGACAATAAGGTCCAAGCTAAGCTTGTGCTTGTAACAATATTTGAATAATATATCCCGCCTATTATGACGACTTCTAATTACTAAAAGATGATTTTTTAAACATCTTGCAACACAGCTGGGTTATAGATTTACATTGCAATACTGACTTAAAGAAGTTTAATTTTTGATTTCAGAAGTTTAATTTCAGAAAAAACTCAGCCCTGGGTCAAATTTCACATTCAGGTCATCTTGCATGGAGGCTCTTGACTCGCGAAATGTCATAACTTAAATACCTTTCTCCAGGGGTTTTGTGGGGTCAAGTTACACTTGTAGTTGTGTTATTCCGACTGATTAAATCTTTTAAAAATTAATATTTTCCTGGTTAATTTTTATTATAAGCCCACCCAGCATGAGCAGTCTGGAGGAGAGTATGGAGGAGTTGAATTCGAATTTAATTGGAGATCAATCACCCCAGGGTTAAACTAGAATTCCTCCCCTCAAAATAGGAACAAATTGAATCCCAAACTGCAATCCATGATTTCAAACAGCTCTTAAAAAGGGAATTTAATGGATATGCCCAAGTATATGTTGATCGATCTTTAAGTGAAGAGGGATGTGGAAGTGGATGCTTTTTAAAAGAGCTCAGCCTATGCATAGTGAAAAAACACAAGGCAGGGACCAGCACATTAACAGCTGAAGTAGCTGCAATCAATTTGTGCTTAGAGACCCTAATTAAACTGAAACAGAGCAATAAACATATAGTAGTATTCTCTGACTCCAAATCTGCTCTCTATATCCTATGAAACACTACTTTTGAAACACTGGGCATAGGCCTACATCAAACCAAAGAAAACCTAAGCAGCCTTGGAAGATTAGGCTTTGTTACTAAATTTCAATATATACCTAGTCATCTAGGTAAAGAAGGAAATGAAAAAGCAGACAAGATAGCAAAGCAAGTAGCAAAAAGCCAAATGGAACCAGTGAAATCTCTAACTATAAGGGATACGACTAGATTATGACTAAAAACATTGCTTGAATTAAAGCCACCAAATTTATCCCCCTTTCCAACCAGTATACAATCAGTCTGGTTCAACTGCCTGTGTTCAAATATAGCTAACTTCAACCACCACTCTCCTTCATACAAAATAAAGCAGCCAAATGGAGAAGTTGCCAATAGCCCATTTTGCAGGTACTGTAAAAACACAGAAGAAACCCCTGAGCATATGCTATTGAATTGTAAAATACTGGAAAGAAAACTGTCAATAGATCTAAATCTACAACACCATATATAGTAGGTCAAAATACGCTGACTATATTGAATTAGATAAACCCTACTATGATGTTACCTCACATTATTAGCTAATAGCTGATTTACATCTTTCCATATTCATCCACATTTTGAATATTAATAAGCAGTGTTTACAACAAGGCAGTTTACTATAACAGTAACATATTTTTTACAACAAGAGAAACTATGTAGCAAGGGATTATCTCATTCAGTAAAAATTGAATTCTCCCAAGAAGAAGTGTATGAACTTATCATGAGAAAAGAAGAACAAATTAAAGATTTGGATCTATTGTCAACCCAGCCCAGAAAGAAGAGGGGTCAATGATCTGATTTTCAGGACACTTGCCTTGATTGTCTACAGTTGATTGATTAAATTTAATATAACAATGAACCTTGTTTATTTCAAAATCTGAAAGGTTTTTTTCTAAATAACAAAACTATAGGATGACTTCCATAGTTGCTGTCTGTTAAAGGTAATGTCTCATGTTTAATTATCAATGTTGTGGTCAAGATTTGTAGACTATTGGCCAAGATTGATAATTCTGAAAATTAGTAGTGGTCAAGATTAAAGTCTCAGCTGCATGGTAAAGGACATACTGCATTCTAATCAGAGATACAGCTCAGATTAGGCACTGGCTAATCACTAGGAGTCTTACCCTATAGGCCTAGGCTACAGCAACAGTAACAAAGAAATCAGACATCAAAGCAAGGGTAACTCATCTACTTATCCTGCTCCTGTATTTATATATCTCTTTCTGATATTTTCATTAGTATTATATGGTACTTTATTACATATTAGCTATTAGCCTATATTATATATAACTAATTTCTCTAGTATTTAACTATAGGCTTATACATTGGGAAAAATGAATAAAAGTGAGTCTGAAACAAGATTGATTGCTTCAGGTTTGCTTATGTCACAAGCTGATGCTCATCACTGCTAAAAATGGGGGTGCAAACCAGTCATGTACACCAGCTATTTTTCTGTGGCATGTACCCAATTTGCTGGTAGCTAATGCATTGAGGTACACACCTCAATGCATTGGGTACCCCCCCCCCCATACCAGTTAGGGATTAATTGTTTTATGTACAACCATCAACATATAATGTACTCCTTCACCACTGTAGTAGTATACCACAAGATCTGTACCTCAGAATTTGATACCTACATCTAACCAAGTGTACTACTCCATATAGAGCATAGCAGGACCTACTCCATATATAGCATAGTAGGACCTATGCCATGTTTAATGTAGTACTGATTGTGGAGTGTAGCACTCAAATTCTTAGGTACAGATCCTGTGGTGTACTACTGCAGGGGTGAAGTAGTACATTATGTTGATGGTAGTACATAAAACAATTAATATCCCCAACTGCCCCATAACAATTTTCACTTTTGCATGTATTCTGAGAAAACCAATGGCCAATTTGCTTCTTCCTTTGAGCATATTTAAACTGAAGTGATGCAAAGAAAACCTCAAATATAAATAGGCTAAATGTATTTTCTCAGAATAGACCTAGACAAAAAGTGAAAACGGGTATGGGGGTATCCAATATATTGAGGGCAGTACCCAATGCATTGGGGTGTGGACCCAGTCGGCTAGGCTGTGTACCCAATCTGTTTGTACAGAGATACAAACCACAGAAAATAGCTAGAGTGTACATGACGACAGCATGACGACTCCTGGACAACTCACATGAACTAAACAGTTAAACAGGATCTGTAGATGTTACAGACATGTCTGTTATGAGTTTGATTACTGGCGTTATTCTATACTGATAAGTAACAGCTAATATACTGTACCTTCAGCTGTAGTTCAACCCCATGACTTAATGGCTAATGCTTTTTATGCTGTTGTTACGAAGCCACGTGTCTCTTAGGATTTGAAAACTTCACCGCAGTGCCGCGGTTAGATTCGCATTTTGACCATAGAGTTAAAACGTGATTTTGACCTTTCGTGAGCATTCGTTCGTTCGTCCGTTCGAAAATCGGATGAATTGCCAAAAAATATAAATTCTTCCCGAAAAAGTAAATCACGCCAAGAAATAAGCCAGTTCAAAATAAAAATAGCCAAGTTTTAAGCCACAAGCCAGTTCCAAAAATTTTCACGCCAGTCGCCAACAAAATAAGCCAGTTTGGCGTAAAATAAGCCAATCTGGCCACACTGGATATACACTGAATTGTTGATGGGCGAGGAAATGGGCGGAGCTTTTATAGCCTACGCGCCAAGACTGTAGTAGCCAACTATTATTGAGTTGCGATTATACTGTATAAATTTATATACAGTGGTGCAGAGGTATAATCTTTTTTTAATTAACCAAAGATTGTTACTAAGAATATGAAAAAATAGGACTCTTGTATGTGAACAAAGATTTAAAACAGCATTTCAAAATTCACAACAAGCATAAAAATGAAATATAAAACTTGTGACAGAAAAACAAAATTATTTCTCAAGTGATTTCTTAAACATAAAAAATTTCAAAATTCATTTTCATTCTTAATGTTATTTGAATGTTGTACAAAAAATACACCAGCCTCTCATAGAAGATCCATAAACACCAGAATCTGGTTCTTTCACCTCTTTTATGATGTGGCAGCAACACACCTTCTTAATTTGGATGGCAAGTCAATGAGGAAAAGGTGCCAGCTCTCACTAAAAACAATAAGGAGACATTGACTGGAACCTAATGAACTAGAATCTTTTTCGAGACTTTGATCCCTAGTTCCTTGTTACAACTTAGAGAGGAATGTAAGGTTTCAGAATAGCACTGAAAATATCTAAAAATTTTACTTGGGGCCAAGTTGCTTGAAGAGTTTAGCTTCAAATATGACATGAGGCAGTTCTCTTCAACTGAGAAACTATCATAACACAGAAGAAAATGGTGAATGAATCCTCCAAACAAACATGTCTCTGGTTATTCGAAGGGTTCTTAGTTTTAGTCTGAAGCACATAACTGCCCCACCTCTCGAAGAAAAAATATTGATTTTTTTTTGTGGGGGGGGGGGGGGTCTGACTCTCTCAATATCCTTACCGTGAAGTTTATAGACAAATGTAGGTTTGCTATTTCATTATATTTAATACATTTATTGCTGGGAATGGGTTATAAATACAACAAATCACCCAAGGAATGCTGTTTTGGAAGATGTCTTGAGATAACTATTAGCCTGCTGTCATATTTAACATATGTTAATCTTTTGAGCAAAAATATATCACTACAGCTCAATAACAAAAACAACATTTTAAGATACACTAAAATTGTTAATAAATCACATCAAGGGCAAATGACATTTGACTTAACAGCCTCGTTAACGGAATGTCCTAGCACTGGCTTTGACAAAGGGAAATAAGTTCCTTTAATTAATTTTTTTTCTTCCAATTTCAGCCTGTAAAAAAACTGAATTGATTCTACCTATCAGTAACTCTTAGGTGAGGTTTTTAAGGCTAGAAAGGCTCGATTAGCCTGCTGTCATATTTAACATATGTTAATCTTTTGAGCAAAAAAATATCACTACAGCTCAATAACAAAAAGAATATTTTAAGATACACTAAAATTGTTGACATTTGAATTTACAGATAAACAGAGGACTAAGGTGGGAAGTGGGCAGATTTGTTAAGATTCAAGCATGGGATACCAGCAACCATTCCTGCCTACTGATCTTGTGCAGAGCCATCCTTACAAATCTTTATATGACTAGAAAGGCTCAAGTATTTGCTCAGCAAAGACACTCTGAACAAATGAATTTAGAATAAGATGTTTTTAGCTGGGTTACAGTTGGCTTAACACTAAGGTAGGCTCACTTCCCAGTTGAGGGATTGGGTTTCATTTCAAAAGAAGTATAGGCTTGAAGGGCACATCAATTCTAGTTATGGACCTTTTATACAAAGACATTCCAGGATGAGTTTTATTTGCAAAAGTTTGTTCATCAAACACCCTTGCTACCACATACTTTAGTCTTTAAGAAAAATATCTTCTTTTCTTGGAAACTCTTTCTTTTAGGGGCATTAATCCAAACAGTACTCTCAATTTAGCTGGGCAACCATGCTTTTGTATGTTTGTGAACTATGTAATTATTTACAACTTCCAGGGTGTAGGGAGGTGAAGAAGAACAACTGGAGAAAATTAGATCCCCAATCCTGTGTTATGGACCTCTCATAGAAACAAATTCTAGGATCCTGGACATTCCAAGATGAGCCTTCTTAGCAAAGTTTGTTCATGAAATATTTTTTCTACCCTAGGCTTGAGTCTTTGAGGAAAAATAAATGTCTTTTCTAAGAAACTCTTTCTCTTTGGGGGATTTAACCAAACAACAATCTCAATTTAGTCAGCCAAGCATGTTTTGCAGGTCCACTGCTATTTGAACTACATAATTATGTACAGCTTCCAGGGTATTGGGAGGTGATGGAGAACAATTGGAGAAAAATTAGATCCCCAATTATGATCTACATGGGACACAATTCATAGAAGTCTAATTACCACCAATAAGAGACTATGGGTGGCATCCCTATTTTATTATATCCATCATTTTTTACTATGACATGTCTCTGAACAATAGGCTACTTGTTTTCAAAGAGCTAATTTGTGCATGACATAATAGTTTATAATTGATTCTTTAACTAATCAGCTTGACAGTTTTGCAGTAGGCATATGTGGCCTAGCAGTGTTTTCATTGGTGTGGGGAGACCCCTCCTTCAGCTAATGAATATGATGGAGTTGGTGCTGCTGACTAAGATTGGGAAACAAAAGACGAAGCTCCTTCAGTAAGAGAAGCACTCCTGAAAATGGTGAAGATTTTAGAAAAAATCTTGATTTAACAGAATCTCCTGTAGTTTTTCCTGGAGAGTATTACTACAGGCATCTCACTGGTCAAAATGAGCAGCAATTTTATAATGGCCACCGTTAAAAAGAATGCTAACATCAGGTTAAAGATGGGTGATTTTAACTGACTAACATTTTTTCAGAAGAATTCATAATTCTCAGTAAAGCTTTTCTTTTAACTTACAGAAAAACAGTTGTTTGTAAAATGTTGCCAGCATATGTGTGATAAATATTTTATAAATAAATAATTTGAAAGCATTTCTCTGACAATAGACATTGTGACTATAATTTGTCAATAAAGAAAACAATTTTGTAAATTTTTTCCAATTTATAAGGATTATCTTTACAACAACACTCAGAAACTAATGCCTAAATTAAGCTACAGAAAATCAGCAATTATGCTAGAATTGTTTGTATCTGTTGAATTTTAGCATTAGCTCTAATCATGGCTCTTACCAAATCTAACAAATGTGTACTGAAATTACACAAAAAGTTTTCTTCTGAACTTTCAATTTCTTTGACATGTTTTACAAAGAAGCAGAAGCTCTGTATTTCCCAAGCTGGTTTCCATGAAACTTGTAAAAATACAGATTTGATGTAATACAAAATTTGCCGTGCACCACAATAGCATTTTCAAAAAAAAGGCTGTGCTTCTGTAGCTCAATGGGAAATTTGATGGAACTACAAATCTCAAACCATGTGAGAACTACCAATCTAATGCCAATACACATGAAAATTGCACAAGTATTTGTGGTAATTTCTGGCATTTGTGTGGCATATGTCCTCATAAAACAAGGATTTCTTGGTATTTTGTGGCTCAGAGTAAAGGTTGCATTTGTATATTTTGAAACTGGTTATATGTTTGCATATCGAAATAGAGACCAAAGCATAATTATTAGAAGTCTAGGTCTTATCAAATCCAATGACTAATTACTTGTAGCCCTAGTCTATGCATTGTTTGTATTCTATTTTTCATCATAGATCCTGTTAGTGTATTTTTATCTCCTGATTGCACTTTTAAAAAGCTGCACAATAAAAATTAGAAAATGTCGTTTTGTCTACACTTTTCAATTTTTCTGGTAAGAGGAAATTATCCCTTTTGTATCTTCCCGCCTATGCAAGCATTTGCAGTTCATTCAAAAAATATTTATTAAATGATATCTTGTTGTGTATGCTTGTTTCTGAATATGGAACTACTGTCAGTTACTAAGTGACTATAGAAGTTGCTATATTACGTGTGTAACTTTTTGGAACTTGTGTTTAAATACACAAGCATTATACAAAAACAAATCACTGGTTCTGAAACAGAACTCTAAAAAAGAAGTAAAACATGAAAGATGTTAATTAAAAATAGTCAAACAGAGCTGCAGTGAACTAACAGTAAAATGATAGGTTCCTGGCAAAAATTAGGCCTGTGTTATACTATATCATTGTATTTAAGTTACAACTATAGCATGGAAGTGGTGTTCTAAAATACACACAAAATTGTATTTTTCTCAAAGGGTATGAACACAATGTGGCTTGGCCAGCAGTAACTTCCTTTAAGCCAGCTCTAATTCAAAATGATGTAACAGGATTGACTACTAAAACTACAATATAGCTGCCCTCCCTAAAGTGCACACATGGATAAGGGGACCAAATACAGATGAAAAAAAACAGAAAAACAATGGAAAGACTCAGCATTGAAGTACTTTCAGCTTGCAAAGCTTGAAACCCCTAGAGTGTATTCCTTAAAAGTGTTCAAAACAGCAGCTCCAAGTGAGCCCAGAGCAGATTTTAGGAGCATTTGAACTGTAAATAACTGTAATTTTTTTGTAAATTCTGCACTAAAAAGCCAACATACTTAAGAACTTCAATAATAAACTTGGGACATTTCTAGAAAAATCAGCTTCCTATAAATGGACCTCTAGAGACATGACTATGACAAACTACAAGACTAATAGTGCTTACTACAGCTTCTACATTTGAGAATAAAAAAGAAAATTTGCACCCTGTAAGTATTAACATGGCATGACAAACTAACTAGACAGTGCAAATTGAGACATACAATTATGGGAACAATTACCTTAAATTGCATCTTCTAGCAACTAAGGTTGAAGAACCTGTAGATGTCACCAGGTAATGTTGACTTGATAATCTTCATGTCACAGTTGGATCATTGCTATTTACATATATACAGTGCAATGGTTCATAACAACAGGACAATTAACACAATTTTCATATTTGCAGGACATTAAACAGAAATTATTACATAATAATTAAACAGAAAAATTTCACAAAGAAACTACATCTTGTAAGTTAATAACTGGTAATTTTTTTAGAGGTAATTAATCTACTTGCTAGAAGAAACAAATATTATGAGATGCCTCAATCAATATTTTTTTCAAATATATAACTACTACTGTCCTAATTAATCATAGCCCCACTCTCTTGAGGACATCACTAAGAGTAACCAACTATTGATGAGAAATAAAATTTGAAAAAAACATATCAACATAATCAGCAAAGTTGTGAATATACATGAGGGCTGTATCTAGAGTTTAGGAGTTGGGCTTGTATTCAATTGTAAAGTTAGGCAATTATCATGTTTGGAAAGAGGGTTGAAAGGGGAATCATACCAAACCAAAATCATGTGCCTTGCAGGTCCTTCTTATAGGCAAGATGTAAGGCTCATTGAAAATGTTCCAAGGCAAGCAACAAAGTGCATGAAAATCTTAAAATCAACTTCATATGAGGACCCCCTCAAGCAACTTAAGCTACCTACCCTTGTCTACAGACACATGCATAGCAATATGATGCTGACTTACAAAGTTTGAGAAGAAAACTATACCATCTTTAGCAGCAGTCATAGCGCCAGCCATCATTACACAAGAGGACATTCCAAGAAGCTGCCAAAGTTAAGCTCTCAATCAAGAACCTGTCAAATGTACTTCTCAAAAAGAGTCATAAACCATTGGAATCAATTGAAGGACTCAAATGTCAGCACTCCCTCTATCCAGTCTTTCAAATGTCACCTTGACAAGGAGGGGAGAAGAGGCAGTGGAGGTTCAATTGGGAGAAAAGTATTATTTGATTTTATGTTCAAAACTGTTTCCAAATTTAATGGTTGTTATCAGGACAATTGCAAACAAGCCCCCTTCCCTAATAGGGCTAAATATAGCCCAAGGCTATATAAAACTTTGCTGATTTTGTTGGGTTCTTTTAGAGTTAGCATTAATTAGCATTGTAAACCAACTGCTGATGAGAAATAGAATAGGAAGTAACACAAACCAACAGGATCAGCAAAGTCTAACATAACAAGTCTAAAGCAAGATTACTGATATGAAGGAAACCACTATAAGCCTAATACTAGAAAAAAGAACAATTCAATGCTATTTTTGCAAATTCTAGATAAGGGGCTTTTGACTCTCTTGTATAATAGCACTGTTTAGAGGAATGCCACTTTCAAGAATGAATTCAGAGCCTAAATTATGCCCTGGAAATGTATTCTTAAGTTTGTGTCTCTACCTTTGCCTATTTCAAGGGCTTAGAAAAATTTTAGAAGACAGCTCTATTTCATTAAATCTAGTGGAAATTAGCACAAAAATTACTACTCCTTAATTTTGGGGCTGATTGTACTTTTCTTTGACTCTGGGTTGTGTTTACACAATCCTAATGGTTTGAGTAGGATTCTAGGTAGTATCAGCATATCATTCCAGCTCTAAAGAAGGAAACAGTATAAAATTCTGAAAACCATTTCAAAATTCTACAATATTTGCTTATACCATTCCCTGAGGTGTATCATTAAACTTTATCCCTTATCCCACAATGATCAAATATAGCCTATAGGATTCCCAAAATTACATTTATACAATGGATTTTTCATAGCCTATGCTGACTCTTTTCCCAAATTCATTTAGTGGCAAACAAGAAAAATTTGGCATCTGAAAATTTCAGTTCTATACATAGGCTAAATTTCTTGAGGTAGCTAATATTTTTACCATTAGCCTAGGAGAGTAGAGTTTATTGGTACGCCTTAAGAAATGGTATAGCTAGGCTAAGTAAGTATTTTAGAATCTTTCATTGTCATTTGAGAACATAACAGTACCTCCTTCTTGAGAGTAAGAATGCAATTGGCCTACTGATATCCTTTAGACCATACTAGGATTTAAAGAATATTATTTTGGAAAGAGTTCTCAACAAGGAACTAATATTTTCAAAGTAGGCTACAGTGTTTTAATTAGATAAGGAGTCCTTCTGTAGAACCATCATTAACACAATAGCCATTGTAGGCCTAGCCTAGTGACAGTTAGGCTAAGCTGAGATGAAAAATTGCCTTTTTGAATGAAGAATCAAATAGTAGGCTACTACAGTTTTACTATTAGCCTAAAATGTTAGTAAATTTTTATCAAATCATATTATTGGCTTACAAATAAAGTGAATATACCGCTCAATGTCTTTTTTATGCTCTTTACAAATATAATAATCATTTTTGTCAGAAATGAATTTTAGCCCCCACCCCTATATATACCAATTTAGGGTATAAATTTGCACATTAGAGGGTGGGGGGAAAGTTTAATCTTACCTCTCATTTACATCATAATAAAATTTACCCCCACCCCCCTAATGTGCAAATATATACCCTGAATTGGTATAAATAGAGGTGGGGGTAAAATCCATTTCTGACAAAAATGATTATTATATTTAGAAAGAGCATAACAAAAAGGCATTGAGTGGAATGTTTACTTTATTTGTAAGTCAATAATACAATTTGGTAAAAATTTACCAAAATGTTTAGTTCAGAAGATCAGTCAAAAGAGTTGCCCTAGGCTACTAACTTTTGTGAGTAAGTAAACAATTGCTAAACTGCAATAGCCAAGGCTATCGTGAATCTTTTTGACCTCACGAATAAGCCTAAAACCAAAGCTAGGGAAGAGATGGAGGTAGCCTAGGAGCTTTAAAACGCAAGTTCAGATCTAGCCTAGGCTATTAGAAGACAACAAAAAAGCACTAAGATTTCCTGCCTCTAACTTATAAGTTTAAGTACTAAGGAATAAGTATTCATTAAAATGAATACTTATTCATTAAATCGGTCAAGTGGAAACTTACACAGCCATATAAGTCTTGAATTAGTGCGGAAACCGATCTTCTTTGCCATGTCGAAAAAATCTAACGACCTACTACTTTTAAATATCTAGAATAAACCTACTTGTTGGTCCATCTTAGGATCTGATTGCAAATGACGGAATAGATGGTGCGAAAGAATATTTACTTACAAAAAAGCACCTCCCACTGGGAGACTATGGAGTAGGGCGGCTGTGGGAGACAAAAAACTGCATCAAGGAGAGCCCAAGGACGATGAGAAACAGAAGACCGGAATCTTGAAGTTTACACTAAATGAACAAAAGTTCTGTATAACATATGTATATATATATATATTTATTTATGTGTATATGTGTTTTTTTAAGAACGGCGCTATAATTATTTCTGAAAATTGGTCTGCTACCATTTTTCGGTGTAAAAAAAAAAACGTTCTAGATAGGTTGCGACTTTGGGTAAATTGGTTTAGAGTCGTAATTTTTGACAAAAAAAATTCACATGAATGTCACAACTACTTGAAGGAATTATAATAAATATTGCTTAACATCAGTATATTTACTATTATTATTTTTTAATTACAATTTAATTTGATTGTCGATAGCATAGAATAACATGTTGGTACAAATCACAGTTTATATAATTATCTAAACTGTGTTACAATAGTTTATATAATTATCAGTTTATATATTTATCTAAACTGTGATAATTGTATAAACTGTTGTACAAAAATACAAAAAGGTTTTCCGAAAAAAATCAAATTAAATTGGCTTCGCAAAAAAGATTTAAAAACTCTTTTTCCTGGTACTAATAACTATTTGTGCCACTGACGGAGCTGTACTATTTAGCAGAGCTAAGTCAGCTAAAGAAATTCGGAAACAAGCTTCATTCGTATTACTAAAACTTGGGTTTCAGTTGTGATAAAACGGTCCACCAGGTATTTGCAGAAAGTAGTTTTTAATGCATACTCATTGGTTTTTAAACTTTTATTGATATTAAGTAAAAATATAAATTTTACTTAAAATAAAAATAAGTTTAAAGAAAAGTGAGGTTAGTTTAGCCAACCAATTTTTGAAAGTATGTGTATTCTTTTGAAATTATTTTTTATCGATTTTAAAGTAGCTGGAATAAGTTACCCTGTCAAATACGGGCTATTAAAAAAAAAAAAAAAAAAAAAACTTGTACAGAAAAATACCTGAAATGCCATATTGCCAAAAAATGGATCTTTATTTTCAACCTAAGGGAAACTAAAAGATAAAAAATATAATCCGATCCCTTAATCCGTATTTTTACCTAGTCCGTAATTCATTGAGCTTTCTAAGTCTTCAAATGGCTTAATGCAATTTTACAATTAACTTCACAATACTTGAAATGCTTAAGATCGAGAAAATTTTCGATTATTTGATTTTTCCCAAACTTGGAGGCTAAGTCATTAGTTAAATTATTTAAAATTAAAAATTCTAAACTAAGCAGACCAGTAAGAGTTAATATCGTCAGTTCATAAATATTTAGGGGGAAGGGAATATGTTCTTTTCAAAATATAGGGGTGCATAGTAAATTTGTTATTTTTCAATTTTGTAACGAAAATACAAAAAACAGGCCTTTTTCAATGAAAATAAGTACGCCTCAAATATGTATTTGTAAAATGTAGACGGTGGAGGGAAAAAATCAAGAGGGCAAATGTCCTTCCTCCCCCTCAACTGATGTTAACACCACTGGTAAGAATAACCTCTGGTCGTAATACTCACTACGTGGTAAAAGATAAATGGTGAAATCGTTACAAGGTAATGTCATAGTGGCTGTCAGTTGTCGACCCTCAGAAATTCATAGTTATGTAGAAGTTATTATTCAAAGCTAAAATGGAAGTCTTTCTCTGGTGTCAAAAGAGTTACTATAATCCATTTGAAACACAGTGGCAAACTTCTAACGAAGCATCTCTCTCTTCCTATGCAGAGGATATTCACCAGGGTTTGGTCCCTTCTTCCTTCTGTATCGAAGATCTCCCCCCATCCATTTAAAAAAGGAGACTTCGAGCTCCACTGCTTATCATTTCGTCCTATCGCCGTCGCTACATCCCTCTGCAAGCTTTTCGAGCAGCTGTTCTTAACAGAACTTGAAGAAATATGTCACACCCCTCAGCATCAGTTCGGTTTTTAACGAGGATCAGGATATGCCGATGCCCTAGCTATTACTACTACTACTACTAATACTACTAACAACTCATGGAAGCACCAGGATGCCTGAGGCCAACACAGCTACGACTGCTCCTCCTTCATCCCAATCTTTTCAAAGCATCCTTCTTTACACCCTCCCAGGAAGTTCCCCTTTCCTTTAAATTTTTTTTTGTGAAATTTTCCCACCCCAACCGCGGACGAACTGATTTCCGCTTAGCCCTAGACGGTTGGCCGAAAGGACAATCATCAGCAATCTGTCATTCTTCATTCGCAGAACATGCCCTAGCCATTTCAACCTTTCTCTCATTATATCTCTAGAAAGCGGAATTGAACCACACTTTTGTACAGCCTACTGTTTGAAATACGGTCAGTCAGCCGGGTACCCAGAACAATCCGTAGGCAATTTCTTTGAAAAAACATCTAGCAAATCTTCATCCACTTTTCGGAGCGCCGCTGCATCAGAACCATATTTGACCATTGTCATCATTGTAGCTTCCAAAATTCTAATCTTGGTAGCAGATTTATCTTCCTATTCTTCCAAAGCTCTTTTTTAACTATGAAAAAACACCCTGAGCCTTGGCTATTCTACTTTTAACATCTTCACTGTTCCCACCGTCTTTATTAATAATACTACCAAGGTAAGTGAAGCTATCCACCTGATCAATCTTTTCGTTACCCACGTCACCTTTTCATCTTCACTTATTCCTATCCTTAGTGACTTAGTCTTCTTAACATAAATTTTAAAACTTATTCTAGAATCCTGAACTAGGAAAACTTCTAAATTTTATTCATTTTATTCATACTTCATCTAGGATGCTTAAATTATCAGTATAATCTAAGTCCAGGAGAGTTTTTCCTCCCCATTTGATTCCGTGGTCTCCCATGGCCTTCCCGGTGCTCCTTGAGACAACGTCCGTCAAAATGATCCATATAAAGGGGAATAGAACCCAACCCTGCTTAACTCTTGATTCAATACGAAACCAGCTGCTAACCCATTTCCTACCTTAACTGCAGCCGTGTTATTTTCGTACATAGCACTAATCACTTTAATGTATTTGTCTGGTATACCATACAAGGATAAGATTTTCACTAAAGTTCTTCTATCAACAGGATCGAACACTTGCTCATAATCTATAAAACTGAGGACTAAAGGTGTTTGATAACTCAGGCACGTCTCATTTATTAACCTAAGGGTAAAAATTTGGATGCCCTAGCTGCAATTGCTAATATTTTGATCGATGCTGATTCTTCCGGAGAAAGCCTTGTCCTTACCGACACGACATTAAACATGCCTTTGACTTTCTTGTTCACGCAGCCATGCTTTTAAAAGCTGCTAAACGCGGAGTAAATCCTGGTGTCATCAGCACTTTCGTAATATGTATTCCAAAATAAGTATTAGCCTGAAGCTACCGCCAGATAAGACCTAAAACATCCATTCCTTTTAGTAGATTTTTACAAGATATGAAGGGTGCCCGTCAAGGAGCAATCACATCCACTCAGTCTTTTCAATGACTGTGTTACTGAAGCTCAAGATCTATGCCCATACTGTTTTATTTTTTCCTCAATCCACCTGTCTTTGGTAAGACTATGCTGATGACATTTTGAATGCTAGCCTAACTCTCTAACTAATCACTGAAATTTTCAAAATACTTCAAGCTGAATACCAGAAAATTTGATTAAAATTCAGCTCGACTAAATCTGAGATAGTTCTTTCTAATTAGACAATGGTTAACTTAGTTCCATCTGTAGCTCTTGGGAATAGTTCTTCCCAATCTTTTGACCACCTTATTTATCTTAGCCTTCCCATAGGTTGCTCATCCGCCACACCTCGCTTTTCCTTGATCAGCTCAAACGTCAAATTTCAACAGCTTATGGTTCTATTGTTTCATACAAACTTCAGTTCAACCGTATGCTTCTAACTAGCCTTTATAATGCCATTGCAATTCCTCACCTACTATACGCTACTCTCTTTGGGAACTACTAACAAAAACTGATGAGCATAAAATCAGATCCTTGTTTTTTGGATTTGCTAAATATCTATTCCGCCTGCCTCCATGGTATAGTAACTCAAAAATTAATGCTAAATTTAAAGTAGTAGACCCGGAAATTAAAGTTGCTGGACAAATTGCAAAAAAATAATCGCAAAGTTGAACTTCGTCAATAGGAATGGGTGCGAATACTAAAGCAGTGGTTATAATGAGTTTTCAAATGTTTAAGTGTTTTTTAATTAAAATAACTAAGTAATTTGTGTTTAATGCATGTTTTTGTGGGGATTAATTTTTTCCCCCGCTTATTTGTGTATGAATATGTTGATGTCGTATGCATGTATTGCTTTTACTTTCTTTGATCTTGCTCTTATTTAGTCCCAGATTTTGCCTTGTTTAGATTCTGTTTTATTCTTATTGTGTCTTTGATTTATTTATATTTTGTCGATCTTATTTGATTTTTATTGGTCATTTTATCTTGCACTAGGCTATAATTTGTCTTATTCTTTTCTTTATTTTTTCCATCTAGCGCTACGTCCTTTTTAAGTTTTTGTAGACCGGTTTTCAATAAAGTAAATGGTAAAAATAGCTTTACTGAACATTCAGACATAATAGTTTGATGAATAACGAAGAGAAATTGGAAAGAATGTTAAGAGACCAAGGAATGAGGGTGATTTGCATCCAATGGAAGAAAAAGTAGAAAGACAAAGCAGATATCTTGTTAAGGACTTCCGCCAGGCCATCCTAAAGGGTAGGTTTTGTTTTCTTTTTCTGTGTCAAGCACGGAGGGCGGCTTGGCACGGAGTGCGGCAAATATCTCCTTTGTCTTTTTGCTTTCTTTTCCACTGGCTGAAAATCATTTTTGTTTCTTAATTATTTTTACATTTTTTTTTTATCAAACGTCATGTATAACCAGTGTGGTCTTAAGAAGCATTTATAGAATTATAGAAAAAAGTTAGCCATCCTTGATACCTTCTGCTAGTGTCTTGTATAGTAGAGAGTTTATATGCTATGTAGATATAAATTAGGTATAATTGTCGCTCATTATTTATTTGTTATTCGCTGTGGCAGGTGCTTTATTTTCTCTTTGTCGTATTTTTTTTTTTTTTATTTTCTTTTGAATTGTGTGCAGTACTTTACTACCGTATAGAACAAGTTTTGCAATAAATAAATATATGAAAACCAGGAATAACACACTCGTTTTTTTTTAAATACTAGTATTGACACACACATGTTAGCCATTGGTATTTCTTCTTATTTGACTCTTGATTTCTAGCAATGTGAAGAAATTAAAACACTGTTTTTTAGAAGAGCTCTTTTGAACTTAAAGAAGCATATTGTCGTTGATCAGGGTTGAGAGTCCGAAAAAGAGTTCTATTCTTTTTAAGAATAGAAAGGAACTAGCTACTCCCCTCCCAAGCCTTTTAGCCCAATATATTAAGAAATTTAAGGAAACGATAGTAAATAATAACAAAAACAAAAAAATAGTAGTAAATAAACAGTAAATTTTTGTAAAAAATAGTTGGAAACTCAAATAACATATTTTCTCTGGTGAATTAAATTATAAATTCCTCCTCAAAAAATAGTTTTGAAACCAAAACCTGCACAAACTCTTAATGACAAAAAAAGAATTGATTTTGAAACAAATTCTAAACAAACCGTCTTTATAAACTTCAAGGTTTCTATTTAAAAGTAATTTGCGTTTAGAACTCTTCAAAAGATTAAGCTCCCTGACGATGTTCCTCATATGTAAAAGTCTTTATATTACAAACCCATTTTTAATACAACCCCCGGCTCAGTTGGTTCAGTGAATCTCGAAATCAGATGATTTGCTGAAGAATTGTAGACTTCTAGCATTACACCACTCGTGTCGCATGCATTAACTTGTGAATTTGTATAGTCATTACAGAGTTTGGTTTCTTAAAGCTGGCGTGTTGATGTAAAGCACTTCCAGTGTTGAGATAATACATTAAGCTTGTCAGAATTTATAAGCATTAAGCTTATAAAAAATGTCACAATTTCCTAAAAGAAAAATAAAAAAATAATACAAAACAGATCTACAAACAAATGTTGTTTGAAAATGTACAGCCAAGACTCAACTCTAAAGAACACCCTAGACAGTCAATCATTTTGATCGAAATCTTCCGTCAATAAATTGATTAAAGTATGATGGACCGTCTAGGAACTAGCTTCTGGTAAAAGGGCTGTAAGGGGGTTCAGTTGTACGGTGGTTCAGTTAAATGGGGTTCAGTTGGATGAGGGGTCAGCTACAGGAGGGTTCAGTTACAAGAGGGTTGATTTTCATTGGGGTTCAGTTACACGGAGGTTCGGCTGCACGGGGGTTAAGGTTGCACGGAGGTTTCAGTTGCACAAGGTTTAAGTTATACGGTGATTCAGTTGCATGGGATTCAGCTACACGGGGTTCAGTTGCAAGGGTTCAGTTGCTTGGTGTTCAGTAACGTGAGGATTCAGTAACACGCACACTTGATAAAAAGCGTAAAAGCCGAACTATCACCTGTACATTTCATGACAATAGCAGTTCGTATAACATCAAACCACTGTTAAAGCCTACTGAACTAAGGAAAGAGGGAAAAACACATACTCAAACCCAGGGACAAAGACAAAAAAGGAGCCTTAGAATTAAACAACACAAGAAGGAAGGCACAAAGAGTCGAACTCAAGAATGAACACAGAAGTCAAACAGGAAAAGAGGCACACACCAGTAACGAACACTAGGACATCAAGGCCGATGTACCTTCCGTGATAGAAATGCGATATTGACGATGTAATACGAAGTAATAGCAGCAACAAGAAAACTGATCAATATGAAAGCACTAGGAATTAGATACAAAATCAGCAAATATTCACAAACGGAGTCAATGCTTCTTGCTCCTGACCTACAGAAACCTCCCAAGAACATCTGGGAGCAAAGGGTACTTGATAATTTATTTCCATAAATTATCACTAGAAAATACCAATCATTTTTGTCGTGTACGAAAAGTATCCCATTTGTTGCCAAAGAGAATATCTCGTAAGTATGCTGTCAAAATATTCACCATGGTTCTTATTGGCTCTTTTTCTTGGTTAAAAAAAAACACGACTAGACAGAGTTTTGACTTGGAATGGGCTAGACCACTAACTCTTTGCGCTTCTAAAGATTCTCGAGTGAAACATAAGACACAACTGAATTTAAAGAGTAGGGGTAACTGATATCAGTTACCCATACTCTTTAAACTGAATCCCTACAACCATCTTCATCATTTCATAACGAAACAGCCTTCAGCTAGGCATAAGTGCTTTCAGCACCATCTTTACCATGATGCGTTAAAGATGATTTGACATAGAATCAAATACGTATAACCTAGGGATACTAACATCATGCCTGTGGTCTCCCTCCCTTTTTGACGTTAGTTTTGGCGTGAGGTAGGGATGTGGGCTCTTCCTCTTTCTGTTCAGTTTCGTTGGTGAGTGGATGAGGAAGCATGCCATGTATTCGTTGACGTCAATTCCAGTACTGTAATTTCGTCAAAATCCAGGAGGGGGCAAAATTTAGAGCTAAATTTTCCCAAACCAGTGTGAAAATTACAGTGAAAAAAGAAAAATGGCCCACATAGTACCGTAAAGGCAAAAATATATTAAAGAAACTGATCCGTTTCTCTGGATGCTTGAATTATTCAGGCTTATCTTAGTTTTGAAAAGATTATTTGAAGAAACTAAATTTCAGCTGGGGGGGGACAAACTGGGGCCTAGGAGGAGGGGTAAACTGGGGTTTGGGGGGAGGGCAATTGTTCCGTGCCTTATATCAATTACGCTTCTTGTTAATTCATAGAAATATATGTATGGGGGGAGGGGTAATGTGTTTTACAAAATCTAAGAGGGAAAGCTGTGTTGAATTTTCAATTGTTTCAATGAAAATACCGAAAAAATGTTTTTTTTTAAAAGATAATACAAGAAAAGAAATATTTTTTGATGAAAACACGAAAAAAAGATATTTTTAAAATCTTAGGGGAGGGGAGGGATAAGACTTGGATCAGGGGCGTAGCTCCAGCATTTTTATTGAGGGAGCAAAAAAGTTCTATATCCAGAGAGTCAAGGGGCGTGGGCTATATAATAGCTTTTTTCCAATTTATTGGGGGGGGGCAACTGCCCCCTTGCCACCCCTAAACGACGCCTCTGCTTGGATTCATCTGGTTCCATGTATGGTATTTTATTCGGACACTTTCAGTCAGGGTGCATAAGTAACCGACCGATCGAACAGATAGGTGAAATGAGCCTTGAATTGTCACCCTAAGACCATTTAGTAAAACACTACATACATATACGTCAATATCAATACTCACATACTGAAATATGATCATCTTCAATTATTGAAGATATTGATTACTGTCTTCAGGAATCAAACAGTTCGTGGTAACGAACTGTAAGTAAGGACCGATGCAGCTCAATAGTAACCGAATTTTTTAGAAACGGAGTCTTGCTAACAATAGATACATCAAAAGAATCGAATTTTTATGCTTATTCAAAATATGTAAAATTCAACAAATTTAATTGTACCCATCAAAAAAATAAGAGCCTGAGAAAATGTGCCCAATTTTTGAAAAAAGTGGACCCCCCCCAAAAAAAAAACCCATCAAGTAATCTTAATGAAAATCACTTCATCAGATTATCCCTCCAGTAGAAAACCCTCCCGTAGAGGTTTCAAGCTCGTATGTACAAAAATGTGAAATGTATGTATTTTGCCAGAAGAAAGATTATGGATGCGTCTTTATTTATTTAAATTTGTTGGTTTTGTTTTTTCCATAGGCAATCATATCGAACCAGTGATCGTAGGAGATCGATAGGGGGCTCACTTGATCGAAAATTAAAAGTCCTAGTGCCATTTTTAAGCGATCAAAAATGTTGGAGGGCAGCTAGCCCCCCTCCCACGCTCATTTACCCCAAAGTCACCCGATCAGAATTTTGATATTGCTAATTTGTTCAACATAGTAGAAAAATCTAATAACTATGTCTTTGAGGATGACTTAACCCCCACATTCCCCGGTGGAAGGGCTGGAACCTTGTGAACTTTGCCGATTGTTACATATACGAGTATTGGTAGTATTGGTTATTGGGAAAGTATTTGGTTAGTATTGGTTATTGGGAAGTATACAGACGTTTTTAGGAGGGATTTTTCTAGTGGGGATATTTTTGGAACTTTCACTGATTAATCTGAAAGCACTAGGAATTAGATACAAAATCAGCAAATATTCACAAAACGGAGTCAAGGCTTCTTGCTCCTGACCTACAGAAACCTCCCAAGAACATCTGGGAGCAAAGGGTACTTGATAATTTATTTCCATAAATTATCACTAGAAAATACCAATCATTTTTGTCGTGTACGAAAAGTATCCCATTTGTTGCCAAAGAGAATATCTCGTAAGTATTGCTGTCAAAATATTCACCATGGTTCTTATTGGCTCTTTTTCTTGGTTAAAAAAAAAAACACGACTAGACAGAGTTTTGACTTGGAATGGGCTAGACCACTAACTCTTTGCGCTTCTAAAGATTCTCGAGCGAAACATAAGACACAACTGAATTTAAAGAGTAGGGGTAACTGATATCAGTTACCCATACTCTTTAAACTGAATCCCTACAACCATCTTCATCATTTCATAACGAAACAGCCTTCAGCTAGGCATAAGTGCTTTCAGCACCATCTTTACCATGATGCGTTAAAGATGATTTGACATAGAATCAAATACGTATAACCTAGGGATACTAACATCATGCCTGTGGTCTCCCTCCCTTTTTGACGTTAGTTTTGGCGTGAGGTAGGGATGTGGGCTCTTCCTCTTTCTGTTCAGTTTTCGTTGGTGAGTGGATGAGGAAGCATGCCATGTATTCGTTGACGTCAATTCCAGTACTGTAATTTCGTCAAAATCCAGGAGGGGGCAAAATTTAGAGCTAAATTTTCCCAAACCAGGTGAAAATTACAGTGAAAAAAAGAAAAATGGCCCACATAGTACCGTAAAGGCAAAAATATATTAAAGAAACTGATCCGTTTCTCTGGATGCTTGAATTATTCAGGCTTATCTTAGTTTTGAAAAGATTATTTGAAGAAACTAAATTTCAGCTGGGGGGGGGGACAAACTGGGGCCTAGGAGGAGGGGTAAACTGGGGTTTGGGGGGAGGGCAATTGTTCCGTGCCTTATATCAATTACGCTTCTTGTTAATTCATAGAAATATATGTATGGGGGGAGGGGTAATGTGTTTTACAAAATCTAAGAGGGAAAGCTGTGTTGAATTTTCAATTGTTTCAATGAAAATACCGAAAAATGTTTTTTTTAAAAGATAATACAAGAAAAGAAAATATTTTTTGATGAAAATACGAAAAAAGATATTTTTAAAATCTTAGGGGAGGGGAGGGATAAGACTTGGATTCAGGGGCGTAGCTCCAGCATTTTTATTGAGGGAGCAAAAAAGTTCTATATCCAGAGAGTCAAGGGGCGTGGGCTATATAATAGCTTTTTTCCAATTTATTGGGGGGGGGGGCAACTGCCCCCCTTGCCACCCCTAAACGACGCCTCTGCTTGGATTCATCTGGTTCCATGTATGGTATTTTATTCGGACACTTTCAGTCAGGGTGCATAAGTAACCGACCGATCGAACAGATAGGTGAAATGAGCCTTGAATTGTCACCCTAAGGACCATTTAGTAAAACACTACATACATATACGTCAATATCAATACTCACATACTGAAATATGATCATCTTCAATTATTGAAGATATTGATTACTGTCTTCAGGAATCAAACAGTTCGTGGTAACGAACTGTAAGTAAGGACCGATGCAGCTCAATAGTAACCGAATTTTTTAGAAACGGAGTCTTGCTAACAATAGATACATCAAAAGAATCGAATTTTTATGCTTATTCAAAATATGTAAAATTCAACAAATTTAATTGTACCCATCAAAAAAATAAGAGCCTGAGAAAATGTGCCCAATTTTGAAAAAAGTGGACCCCCCCCCCCCCCCAAAAAAAAAAACCATCAAGTAATCTTAATGAAAATCACTTCATCAGATTATCCCTCCAGTAGAAAACCCTCCCGTAGAGGTTTCAAGCTCGTATGTACAAAAATGTGAAATGTATGTATTTTGCCAGAAGAAAGATTATGGATGCGTCTTTATTTATTTAAATTTGTTGGTTTGTTTTTTCCATAGGCAATCATATCGAACCAGTGATCGTAGGAGATCGATAGAGGGCTCACTTGATCGAAAATTAAAAGTCCTAGTGCATTTTTAAGCGATCAAAAATGTTGGAGGGCAGCTAGCCCCCTCCCACGCTCATTTACCCCAAAGTCACCCGATCAGAATTTTGATATTGCTAATTTGTTCAACATAGTAGAAAAATCTAATAACTATGTCTTTGAGGATGACTTAACCCCCCACATTCCCCGGTGGAAGGGCTGGAACTTGTGAACTTTGCCGATTGTTTACATATACGAGTATTGGTAGTATTGGTTATTGGGAAGTATTGGTAGTATTGGTTATTGGGAAGTATACAGACGTTTTTAGGAGGGATTTTTCTAGTGGGGATATTTTTGGAAGGAGTTACGTAGGAGGATCATTCCAAATAAATATTTTTCATGGAAGAAGAATCAGAAATCAGAAATTTTCCATGATATTTTTCATGGAAAAGATCAGAAATTAGATAAAAAAAAGTTTTTCAACTTAAAGTAAGGAACAACATTAAAACTTAAAACGAACAGAAATTATTACGTAATGACGAGGGGGCGGCCCCCTCGTCATTACCTCACTCTTTACGCTAAAGTTTTTTTAGTGCTTTAAAAGAGCTATTTATTCTAATTAAACGGCCTTTGTGGTTCAAGAGTCATTCTTAAAGAATTGGAAAAATTTCGAACTTTAGCCTAAGGAGCGAGGTATTGACGAGGGGGCGACCCCCCTCATATGCGTAGTAATTCCTGTTCGGGTACTTGTATGTTACAGCGACGATCACTCAAGTTGTTCATCCATTTACGCAATGTAGAACCGGTTTTTTTGTTAGTTTCCTTCAGCTTAGCGTGATTCAAGACACAGAGAAGTGACAGAATAGATGAAAAATATATAATTTGGGCTATATATTAGCACATTAGGGTGTGGGTTTGGGGTTGTGGGTAAAGTATTTGGAAATTTCTAATTCATTTTGCCATTTTGTTGCCTGCAATGAAAAAAATTGTCCCTCATTCGTTGCTTTACCTTCAGAAACGAAAAAAACTTTTATCCGCTTCATTACAAAACAAAATTAATCCTGCTAGTTTTCCTCTTTTATTATTTGGTACTAGTCTTGCCGTGGTTTTGAGTAAGAAATAACGGTGGAAGATGTTTTACATCAAATCCTATGGATGCATAGTATCACAGATTGACCAGTAACTGCAAAATGAATAAGAAATAGTCGCTAAAAGACATGGTGTCATTGTACTAGACCTGTCTGGCACCCACGATATGAGTATAGTACGAACGGGGAGTGTGCGTTTAGAGTGTACATTTGCAGACCCATTACCTGAGAGTATTGCACTAATCTCACTAAATCAATTTGAAACCTATTGGGAAATCACTCCCGAAGGCAGTGTTCTACTAGACTTGGCACCATGAACACCAGTCAAATAATCAGTGTATTTAATATGGATCCCTACATGTCCAAATACAGATCCTATTATCTGCCCTCGGACTTTCTTGGAAAAATTGAAAGTGCCAACAATACCCTAATTATTGTTGAAATCACTATTGGCATAACAATTAGGCGTACAGACCCGCAATACTTTACCCCCACCCCCTAATTTGTTTCTAAAGCATTATATTTTATCATAATTAGGTATATTCCATTAGGATTGAGCGTCAGAGAAACAGGTTCTATTTAGATGAAGAATATTAGGTTGCGCTGTATCATAAAAGTATTAAGTTTTAAATAAAAGTTCATTTTAAGTAACATAAAATTCGTTTCAAGTTTTAATGTTGCTCCTTACTTTTAGTAGGACAAACTTTTTCTGTTTAATTTAATATAGATGAAGAGGTATTTTCCCAGTACTTTTTGACAGGGGCAATCTATATGATTGTTTTTTTTTTTTTTTTTTTTTTTTTTTTTTTTTTTTTTTTTTTTTTTTTTTTTTTTTTTTTTTTGTCTGGAATAGTTTCCCAAGGGTTTCAGACTCCATTCTAAAATACTAAAAAAAAAGTTTTCAATTATGAAAGCAAATGCAACTATTTTCTGGTAATGGCTTCTATTTGTGACTAAGCACTAATTCAAAATATCTCCTCATGGGACAGCGTCTTCTAAATACCTTTTTTTGGTACCCTGAGCCATGGTTCGCCCTTTGCTAGGTTGTAATTTATACAACTAGCAATTTACCTTTTTTTTTATGGTATGTACATAATGCAAATAAACTTCTTTTCAAACGTATTACGTTTTTGTCAATGAGCCTGGAGTAAAAACAGAAATGCTTATTTTACTGCAACTGATTCTATCATAAACGATTATTTCGCTAAAATCTAAAAAAACTGATAACATAGTTTATTCACAAAAATTCAGCACACAAAGATAAAAAAAAAAAAAAAATCCAAAATGGACAAAATGCAAACGACACATAAAGTAATATTTTTTTTTTAATGACTGCAAATTACCGATTCAAAAAATTAGCAATTTTCTGACTTAAAATAAAAATTTTTTGCAGAATACACCCTGAAATACACTTTACAGTCGACAGCATTGGGTTTATCTAGGTCTGTATCGGTCGCTTTGACGGGTCTTACTGCTTCAACCAGTTCAGCATCTGTATTTCCTTGGCTATTGCCATTGTCATCACTTTCAGCACTTTCTTTTTGGTGATCGACAGACAAACACTCTCCTTTTGAGTTAAATTGACCTTGTGGGCAAAGGGACTGTGGCTCTTCCACCCTATTCACTTGTTTAGGCATTGGGAGAGGAGTTCTCGGAAAAGCTGGAGTTTTAGGAAAATCTTCGTTAGTGAAGCATCTACCGTAAATGCAAACCCTTTTGTCTGGGCAAGGTCTAGAGAGGTCACACTCATCCCCTTGAGTTATTTTTTGGCGATTTGGTGGACTACGACAGCTTGTATTTTCAAAAACTAAAAAGATAATGAAACAAGATAAAGATAACATATCTAAAGGATAAAGGAAAGACTATCAAAATATCGGGAATGGGGAAGAATTTACGTCGTTTTGTATAAATTAAATAAAAAAAACAAGTTCCTTTTAACTGAAAGTAAGGAGCGACATTAAAACTTAAAACGACCAGAAATTAATCCGTATAAGAAAGGGGCTGTCCCCTCCTCAACACCTCGCTCTTTACGCTAAAGTTTGTCTCTGTCTCAAAACTTTTTTTAAAACAATAAAAAACTTCTTCACTAATTTTACTTTCTTTTTTCGCTAAATGGCTTTCTCGAAAGTTGTTTAATTTTATTTACGAACGTTTTTATTAGTAATAAATATACATAACTTACGAATTAACTTACGTAACAAATTTCTATATTCGTATATTTTTATTACGTATATTGGGGGGATCGCCCTCCTAGTCAATACCTCACTCTTAACGCTAAAATTCAAATTTTTTCCAATTCTTTAAGAATGACCCCTTAATCACAAAAGCCGTTAATTAGAATAAATAGCTCTTATGAAATAACTTTAGCGCAAAAGAGCGAGGTATTGACTAGGGGGCGAACCCAATCACATACGTAATAGTTTCTGTTCGTTTTAAGTTTTTACGTTGAAAAGTTTTCAGTTGAAAACTTGTTTTTTTATATTTGATTTCTGATCGTTTTTTTAAATAATGCTCGGAAATCCAGCGCCCCCTTCATAGCAATGTCCCTTCCCCTATAAAAACCTCCTCCATGGAAATATTTTCCACATGACCTCCGATCCACCCCCTCTCCCACTACCAGAAAAAATCCCCCTGAAAACGTTATGCATTCCATTTTTGGAGCTAGGAGCGAGATTGTGAGATGCTATAAGACTGGTTTCGTTTCATGAGTTCATTAATAGAAGGACTAATGTTCTTGAAAAGGGTAATTACTTCTTTAGTTCACGAGATTTGCGAATTTTTTTTGCGAAAAGATATTTGCGTAAAGGTATTGCGAAGGTTAAGAATGCCTCACGGGTAATTAAAGAATGAGATGCTTGCATCAACAATACAAAGAATAAGCTCAGATACTTAATAGATTTGACGCTTACAAGAGACATTGCTAGAAAGTATTCAATAGCTTAATTGAAAAGTAACGATAGAATGACATTGTGACTTGACCTAGCTTTACCTCGCCGATGTGGTCTGTATAATACATAAGTAACGTTTGAAAAATATTGTCAATTTAAAAAGAAATGGCTGAAAAGTGTTTTGAGGGGGATGGGGTTGCATGGAGGGGTGAGTTGCACGAGGGTTCAGTTAAAGGGGATACAGTTGCACGGGGGGTTTCGGTTATACACGGGGTTCAGTTACAAGGGGGGTTCAGTTGCACGGGGGTTGAGTTAAATGGGAATTGAGTTCCACGAGAGTAGTGCTTTGTCGTGGTTTAGCCGTGAGGTCCCTTACCACAACCCCAAAGGGCTCCGATCCCCCCACCCCAACCCCGAAGGAACCCCCCAGTCCTCAAAGGCTCTCTAGGCTCCCAAAGGGTCCGTGGTTTACCTTGTAACTTTTACATTCTCTTGATTTTCAAAGTTCCGTTTGAAGGACTCTGTTGTTTTACGAGGGTTCAGTTAAAGGGGATACAGTTGCACGGGAGTTTTGGTTATACAGGGGCTCAGTTACAAGGGGAATTCAGTTGCACGGGGGTTGAGTTAAATGGGAATTGAGTTCCACGAGAGTAGTGCTTTGTCGTGGTTTAGCCGTGAGATCCCTTACCACAACCCCAAAGGGGCTCCGATCCCCCCACCCCAACCCCGAAGGAACCCCCCAGTCCTCAAAGGTTCTCTAGGCTCCCAAAGGGGCCGTGGTTTACCTTGTAACTTTTACATTCTCTTGATTTTCAAAGTTCCGTTTGAAGGACTCTGTTGTTTTACGGGGGTTCAGTTAAAGGGGATACTGTTGCACGGGGGTTTCGGTTATACAGAGGTTCAGTTACAAGGGGGATTCAGTTGCACGGGGGTTGAGTTAAATGGGAATTGAGTTCCACGAGAGTAGTGCTTTGTCGTGGTTTAGCCGTGAGGTCCCTTACCACAACCCCAAAGGGCTCCGAATCCCCCCACCCCAACCCCGAAGGAACCCCCCAGTCCTCAAAGGTTCTCTAGGCTCCCAAAGGGGCCGTGGTTTACCTTGTAACTTTTACATTCTCTTGATTTTCAAAGTTCCGTTTGAAGGACTCTGTTGTTTTACGAGGGTTCAGTTAAAGGGGATACAGTTGCAAGGGAGTTTCGGTTATACAGGGGCTCAGTTACAAGGGGAATTCAGTTGCACGGGGGTTGAGTTAAATGGGAATTGAGTTCCACGAGAGTAGTGCTTTGTCGTGGTTTAGCCGTGAATCTTTATGGTCTGTGTGTGCCTCTTTTGGCTGTTTGTGTCTCTTCGGGCTTTGTGTCTCTCTGTTGGATGTGTGCGTCTCTTGTCTCTTTGGGCTGTGTGTCTCTTTGAGCTGTTTGAGTCTTTTTGGTCTGTTTGTGTGTCTCTTTGAGCTGTTTGAGTCTTTTTGATCTGTGTTTTGTCTCTTTGGGCTGTTTGTGTCTCTTTGGGCTGTGTGTGTATCTCTTTGGGCTTTGCGTGTCTCTTCGAACTGTGTGTATGTCTCTTTAGCCTGTGTGTGTCTCTTTGGGCTGTGTGTGTCTCTTTAGGCTGTATGTCTCTTTGGGCAGTTTGAATCTTTATGGTCTGTGTGAGCCTCTTTTGGCTGTTTGTGTCTCTTCGGGCATTGTGTCTCTCTGTTGGATGTGTGCGTCTCTTGTCTCTTTGGGCTGTGTGTCTCTTTGAGCTGTTTGAGTCTTTTTGGTCTGTTTGTGTGTCTCTTTGAGCTGTTTGAGTCTTTTTGATCTGTTTGTGTCTCTTTGGGCTGTTTGAGTCTTTTTTGGGCTGTGTTTGTCTCTTTGGGCTTCTGTCTCTTTGGGCTGTTTGTGTTTCTTTGGGCTATGTGTATCTCTTTGGGCTGTTTGAGTCATTTTGGTCTGTGTGTCTTTCTTTTGGCTGTTTGTGTCTCTTAGGGGCCATGTGTGTCTCTTTGGGCAATGTGTGTCTCTTTGGGACGTTTGAATCTTTTGGTCTGTATGTGTCTGTATGGGCGTTTTTTTTTTGGTTGTGTGTTTCTTTGGGCTTTGTGCGTCTCTTTGGGCTGTGTGTCTCGTTGGACTGTTTGAGTCTTTTTGATCTGTTTGTGTCTCTTTGAGCTGTTTGAGTCTTTTTTGGGCTGTGTTTGTCTCTTTGGGCTTCTGTCTCTTTGGGGTGTTTGTGTTTCTTTGGGCTATGTGTGTCTCTTTGGGCTGTTTGAGTCATTTTGGTCTGTGTGTGTGTCTCTTTAGGCTGTATGTCTCTTTGGGCAGTTTGAATCTTTTTGGTCTGTGTGTGTTTCTTTTGGCTGTTTGTGTCTCTTAGAGGCCATGTGTGTCTCTTTGGGCAATGTGTGTCTCTTTGGAGGGTTTGAATCTTTTTGGTATGTATGTGTCTGTATGAGCGTTTTTTTTGTCTCTTTGAGCTGTGTGTGTGTCTCTTTGGGCTTTGTGTGTCTCTTCGGACTGTGTGTATGTCTCTTTAGCCTGTGTGTGTCTCTTTGGGCAGTGTGTGTCTCTTTAGGCTGTATATCTCATTGGGCAGTTTGAATCTTTATGGTCTGTGTGTGCCTCTTTTGGCTGTTTGTGTCGTTTTGGGCTTTGTGTCTCTCTGTTGGATGTGTGCTTCTCTTTGGGCCGTGTACGTCTCTTTGAGCTGTATGTGTCTCTTTGGGCTGTGGGTGTCTCTTTGTGATGTGTGTGTCTCTTTAGGCTGTGTGTGTCTCGTTGGACTGTGTGTCTTTTTGGGGTGTCTGAGTCTTTTTGGTCTATGTTTGTCTCTTTGGGCTGTTTGTGTCTCTTTGGGTTGTGTATGTTTCTTTGGGCTTTGTGTGTCTCTTTGAGCTATGTGTCAATACGTTTAAGCAATAAATATCTTTAAGCTTAACCCGTCTTTATTCTTTAGAATAGTTCTATTGTAAGCAAGTAACAAACTCTTTCCTGAAGTCACCTCTTGGATACACAATGCAGAAACTTCATTTAAGAAACTATGAAAAAATTGTAAGTAAGTAACTAATTCTTTCTTGAGGTCACCTCTTGGATACACAATACAGAAATTTCATTAAAGAAATTATGAAAAAATTGTAAGTAAATAGCAAATTCTTTCTTGAATTCACCAGCTGGATAAACAAAAAGACATTTCGTTCAAGAAATTATGACAAAATTCTAAGTAAGTAACAAACTCTTTCTTGAAGTTACCTCATGGATACACAATGCAGAAATTTCATTTAAGAAATTATGAAAAAATTTTAAGCAAGTAACAAACTCTTTCATGAAGTCACCTCGTGGATATGAAAAAATTGTTAGTAAGTAGCAAATTCTTTTTTGAATTCACCTGCTGGATAAACAAAAAAAGACATTTCGTTCAAGAAACTATGACAAATTCCAAGTAAGTAACAAACTCTTTATTGTTTTCATGACTTAGATACACGATGTAGAAATTTAATTCAAGAAATTATGACAAAATTCTCAGCAAGTAACAATCTTTCCTTCTTGAGAGTCAGATAAACGATGTAGAAATTAATTTCAAGAAATTATGAAAAAATTCTCAGTAAGTAACTATTTCTTTCTTGAAGTCAACTCGTAAGTAACAATTTCTTTCTTGAAGTCAACTCTTGGATACACAATACGGGAATTTCATTCAAGAAATTATGAAAAAAGGCTGCACCTTTTTGGAGTTGGGACTTAATGTAACCTTTATCTTGAGGGGGGAGGGGGGGAGAAAGGGTACTAACCATAATAGTCACCAGTATAACTAGCAGAATTTCTATCACCTATTTGCTCCCACTAACAAATCTCCTAGCCAATCATAACTAGCTGCTGGTTGGAAGTAGAAATAAGTGTCCGAATTGGGTCTTACGGAAATTTTTACATCCTTCAATTTATTTGGGAGGAGGTGATTCATTAACTTTTGTCATCCGGAAATTTAGAATGAATGGGGCTATTTTTTCTTAATTAAAATTGGCTAAAACCAAAAACCAATGTTCTATTGAAACTTATAGTCATTATTGCGATTATTTTCCAGTCGTTTTTGGGGGAAGGAGAGCAGCTACTCCTATTGGACATAGAGCAGAAGGGATAATCAGATCCCATCAAAACGAGGTCAAAATCAAGATTAAGCGTCCTAATTTTGCCTTTTAGGAGTCTTTAACCTCCTTGGATCTATGGGGTAGGGGTCCTTCAATTATTTTTATTGCATTATTTATAGAACAAGTTGGTGGGTCGTAGCGATACTAGGAGGAAATTAAAATAAGTTGCCTCACTCCGCCTGTTGAGAGTTCGTGCACGTTGCAAACTATGTAGGAATGTTCCTAAATTCCTATAATTAAGAAATGAACAAGAAGAGCTGTTAGATCTTAACGAAACCTGGTGGGCAGTAAAAGCTAATGTTTTATTTATTCCTGCTGACATTAAGATTTTTTTTTTGGGGGGGGGGGAATTAAACTTTTGTTGGTTCGACCTTTGCAAAGGAGAAGGAAGGGTCGTGTCTAATTTTTTTTCAATAGGTCTTTTTACTAGAAAGGGGTGCAAGGTCCGAAACCATCTTTGCGGGAAGTAAGGGGTAGGTTGATAGTAGTACATTTGTGGTCTGCAAATCATCATACCACTACAGGACAGGGGTAGCAAACATGTAGAAATAGTTTTCCATTAGCCTGTTTTCATACGCAATAACGCTTTTCATTTACGCTTCACTGAATACTAATTATAGTACAGATATTTTCTTTTAAGTTTACAACATTGACAAATAAAAACTACATTGCAATAAAATCCTTAACTGCTGACTTTTCAGCAGTTAATATCATTATGCATCTGATATTTAGTTTATTTTTATTAGTTCTTTCCAAGGACTGTTCATGACGCATGTAGTTTTCAATAAAACGTAAATGACGCAATAGGCTTTGGATATTCACGGTTATCGGAGGGGAGGGGGAAGTCACCAAACTCCTTTTTTGTAGTGATTTTTGTTCGCTTTAAGTTTAAATTGGATATTAAATTCACTTTTTATTAGTTTTAAGATTTATTTGTTTATTTATATTCGTTCCTTGTAGGCTATATGTATTTTTGCTATGATTGTTAATTTGATTTCTGTTTCGTTTTGGGTTTCATTTGTTTTTTAATAACAATTTTTGGTTGTTTTGAGCTTGAAGTTTAATTTGACTCTTTACTTTCCTTTGAAAAACTACTTTTTCGGGAAGTTTTTTTTTATTCATTAACTTATAAAGGCAACAGAAATAACTTCTTTTTAGCACTTTATTTCTTGGCTAGGGTTTATGAGTAGTAACCAAGGTACTACTTTGATTGCGCCCCTGTACCAAACAGGTTTCTGGTAGGTATAATCTGGTTTGGTAGGTACAATCTGGTTAGGTGGGTATAATCTGGTTTGGTTCAAGTTTTTCTGACACAATTTACCGGATTTCTAATTCACGGTATACATGACCGGCGTTTCTTGTTTAGCTGCCAATATAATCAATTATTTTATTCCAGTTTTTCTAAACCAGTATTGTCTATAACTTAATTTAAGTAGACAATGAACGATATTAATTAATGTTTTGAATAATAGGAGTGTGAATGATTCTAATTAGTGATTGGATTGTATGACGGTGGAGAAAAAAAGTATTAAACTGATTAACAGTTAAGTTAACCCCGAAGGGGTTGTTAACTCAGGTAATTTGTTACTTGACCTAGCTTTACCTCTCCGATGTGGTCTGTATAATACACAAGTAACGTTTGAAAAGTATTGTCAATTTAAAATACGATCTAACGTTCCCTTCGTTCCCCCATTTCTGAGGGGCAGGGGAGGGTATACTTCAGCTTGTCTATTCATTTGTGTTAAATAAAAATCTTGAATCTGGAAAATGAAAAAATAAGTATTTAAACAAAATGTACGATGCTGCTAATTAAGGAATAGTTGACTACACTCAGAATTGTTTGCATGAGGGGCCTGTCTGTGTCTCTTTGAGCTGTTTGTGTCTCTTGAGGCTGTGTGTGTCTCTTTGGGCTGTGTGTCTCTTTGAGCTGTTTGAGTCTTTTTGGTCTGTTTGTGTGTCTCTTTGGGCTGTTTGAGTCTTTTTGGTCTGTGTTTGTCTCTTTGGGTTGTTTGTGTCTCTTTGGGCTGTGTGTGTTTCTTTGGGCTTTGTGCGTCTCTTTGGGCTATGTGTCTCGTTGGACTGTTTGAGTCTTTTTGATCTGTTTCTGTCTCTTTGGACTGTTTGAGTCTTTTTTGGGCTGTGTTTGTCTCTTTGGGCTTGTGTCTCTTTGGGCTGTTTGTGTTTTTTTGGGCTATGTGTGTCTCTTTGGGCTGTTTGAGTCATTTTGGTCTGTGTGTCTTTCTTTTGGCTGTTTGTGTCTCTTAGGTGTCGTGTGTGTCACTTTGGGCTATGTGTGTCTCTTTGGGGCGTTTGAATCTTTTGGTCTGTATGTGTCTGTATGAGCGTTTTTTGTCTCTTTGGGCTGTGTGTGTGTCTCTTTGGGCTTTGTGTGTCTCTTCGGACTGTGTGTATGTCTCTTTAGCCTGTGTGTGTGTGTCTCTTTGGGCTGTGTGTGTCTCTTTAGGCTGTGTGTCTCTTTGGGCAGTTTGAATCTTTTTGGTCTGTGTGTGTCTCTTTTGGCTTTTTTGTGTCGTTTTGGGCTTTGTGTGTCTCTGTTGGATGTGTGCGTCTCTTTGGGCCGCGTGCATCTCTTTGGGCTGTATGTGTCTCTTGGGATGTTTGAGTCATTTTGGTCTGTGTGTGTTTCTTTTGGCTGTTTGTGTCTCTTAGAGGCCATGTGTGTCTCTTTGGGCAATGTGTGTCTCTTTGGGGTGTTTGAATCTTTTTGGTATGTATGTGTCTGTATGGGCGTTTTTTGTCTCTTTGGGCTGTGTGTGTGTGTCTCTTTGGGCTTTGTGTGTCTCTTCGGACTGTGTGTATGTCTCTTTAGCCTGTGTGTGTCTCTTTGGGCTGTGTGTGTCTCTTTAGGCTGTTTGTCTCTTTGGGCAGTTTGAATCTTTATGGTCTGTGTGTGCCTCTTTTGGCTGTTTGTGTCGTTTTGGGCTTTTTGGCTTTTTGTGTCGTTTTGGGCTTTTTGTGTCGTTTTGGACTTTGTGTATCTTTGTTGGATGTGTGCGTCTCTTTGGGCCGCGTGCATCTCTTTGAGCTGTATGTGTCTCTTGGGATGTTTGAGTCATTTTGGTCTATGTGTGTTTCTTTTGGCTGTTTGTGTCTCTTAGAGGCCATGTGTGTCTCTTTGGGCAATGTGTGTCTCTTTGGGGTGTTTGAATCTTTTTGGTAAGTATGTGTCTGTATGGGCGTTTTTTGTCTCTTTGGGCTGTGTGTGTGTGTGTCTCTTTGGGCTTTGTGTGTCTCTTCGGACTGTGTGTATGTCTCTTTAGCCTGTGTGTGTCTCTTTGGGATGTGTGTGTCTCTTTAGGCTGTGTGTCTCTTTGGGCAGTTTGAATCTTTATGGTCTGTGTGTGCCTCTTTGGCTGTTTGTGTCGTTTTGGGCTTTGTGTCTCTCTGTTGGATGTGTGCGTCTCTTTGGGCCGTGTACGTCTCTTTGAACTGTATGTGTCTCTTTGGGCTGTGGGTGTCTCTTTGTGATGTGTGTGTCTCTTTAGGCTGTGTGTGTCTCGTTGGACTGTGTGTCTTTTTGGGGTGTCTGAGTCTTTTTGGTCTGTATGTGTCTCTTTGGGCTGTTTGAGTCTTTTAGGTCTGTGTTTGTCTCTTTGGGTTGTGTTTTCTCTTTGGGCTGTCTGTGTCTCTTTGAGCTGTTTGTGTCTCTTGAGGCTGTGTGTGTCTCTTTGGGCTGTGTGTCTCTTTGGGCTGTTTGAGTCTTTTTGGTCTGTTTGTGTGTCTCTTTGGTCTGTTTGAGTCTTTTTGGTCTGTGTTTGTCTCTTTGGGCTATTTGTGTCTCTTTGGGCTGTGTGTATTTCTTTGGGCTTTGTGCGTCTCTTTGGGATGTGTGTCTCGTTGGACTGTTTGAGTCTTTTTGATCTGTTTGTGTCTCTTTGGGCTGTTTGAGTCTTTTTTGGGCTGTGTTTGTCTCTTTGGGCTGTTTGTGTCTCTTTGGGCTGTTTGTGTTTCTTTGGGCTATGTGTGTCTCTTTAGGCTGTTTGAGTCATTTTGGTCTGTGTTTGTTTCTTTTGACTGTTTGTGTCTCTTAGGAGTCATGTGTGTCTCTTTGGGCTATGTGTGTCTCTTTGGGGTGTTTGAATCTTTTTGGTCTGTATGTGTCTCTTTGGGCTTTGTGTGTCTCTTCGGGCTGTGTGTGTCTCTTTAGCCCGTGTGTGTCTCTTTGGGCTGTTTGTGTTTCTTTGGGCTATGTGTGTCTCTTTGGGGTGTTTGAGTCATTTTGGTCTTTGTGTGTTTCTTTCGGCTGTTTGTGTCTCTTAGGAGCCATGTGTGTCTCTTTGAGCTTTTTTGGGGTGTCTGAGTCTTTTTGGTCTGTATGTGTCTCTTTGGGCTGTTTGAGTCTTTTAGGTCTGTGTTTTGTCTCTTTGGGCTGTGTTTCTCTTTGGGCTGTCTGTGTCTCTTTGAGCTGTTTGTGTCTCTTGAGGCTGTGTGTGTCTCTTTGGGCTGTGTGTCTCTTTGGGCTGTTTGAGTCTTTTTGGTCTGTTTGTGTGTCTCTTTGGGCTGTTTGTGTTTCTTTGGGCTATGTGTGTCTCTTTGGGGTGTTTGAGTCATTTTGCTCTTTGTGTGTTTCTTTCGGCTGTTTGTGTCTCTTAGGAGCCATGTGTGTCTCTTTGAGCTTTTTTGGGGTGTCTGAGTCTTTTTGGTCTGTATGTGTCTCTTTGGGCTGTTTGAGTCTTTTAGGTCTGTGTTTTGTCTCTTTGGGTTGTGTTTCTCTTTGGGCTGTCTGTGTCTCTTTGAGCTGTTTGTGTCTCTTGAGGCTGTGTGTGTCTCTTTGGGCTGTGTGTCTCTTTGGGCTGTTTGAGTCTTTTTTGGTCTGTTTGTGTGTCTCTTTGGGCTGTTTGAGTCTTTTTGGTCTGTGTTTTGTCTCTTTGGGCTGTTTGTGTCTCTTTGGGCTGTGTATGTTTCTTTGGGCTTTGTGTGTCTCTTTGGGCTGTGTGTCAATACGCTTAAGCAATAAATATCTTTAAGCTTAACCCGTCTTTATTCTTTAGAATAGTTCTATTGTAAGCAAGTAACAAACTCTTTCCTGAAGTCACCTCTTGGATACACAATGCAGAAACTTCATTTAAGAAACTATGAAAAAATTGTAAGTAAGTAAGTAACAAATTCTTTCTTGAAGTCACCTCTTGGATACACAATACAGAAATTTCATTAAAGAAATTATGAAAAAATTGAAAGTAAGTAGAGTCTTTTTGGTCTGTGTTTGTCTCTTTGGGCTGTTTGTGTCTCTTTGGGCTGTGTGTGTTTCTTTGGGCTTTGTGCGTCTCTTTGGGCTGTGTGTCAATACGTTTAAGCAATAAATATCTTTAAGCTTAACCCGTCTTTATTCTTTAGAATAGTTCTATTGTAAGCAAGTAACAAACTCTTTCCTGAAGTCACCTCTTGGATACACAATGCAGAAACTTCATTTAAGAAACTATGAAAAAATTGTAAGTAAGTAAGTAACAAATTCTTTCTTGAAGTCACCTCTTGGATACAAACTCTTAATTGTTTTCACGACTTAGATATACGATGTAGAAATTTAATTAAGAAATTATGAAGAAATTCTCAGTAAGTAACAATTTCTTTCTTGAAGTCAACTCTTGGATACACAATACGGAAATTTCATTCAAGAAATTAGGAAAATATTTGTAAGTAAGTAACAAACTCTTTTTTGATTTCACCTCTTGGATATACAGTACAGATACTTCATTCAAGAAATTATGAAAAAATCGCAAGTAAGTAACTTTTTTTTCTCTTTATCACAAACAATTTTCACTTAGCTACACGATATAGAAATTTAATTCAAGAAATTATGAGAAAATTCTCAGTAAGTAACAATTTCTTTCTTGAAGTCAACTCTTGGATACACTATATGGAAATTTCATTCAACAATTTCATGACTTAGATACACGATGTAGAAATTTAATTCAAGAAATTATGAAAAAATTCTCAGTAAGTAACAATTTCTTTCTTGAAGTCAACTCTTGGATACACAATACGGAAATTTCATTTAAGAAATTATGAAAAAATTGTAAGCAAGTAACAAACTCTTTACTGAAGTCACCTCTTGGATACACAATGCAGAAACTTCATTTAAGAAACTATGAAAAAATTGTAAGTAAGTAACAAATTCTTTCTTGAAGTCACCTCTTGGATACACAATACAGAAATTTCATTAAAGAAATTATGAAAAAATTGTAAGTAAGTAGCAAATTCTTTCTTGAATTCACCTGCTGGATAAACAAAAAGACATTTCGTTCAAGAAATTATGACAAATTCTAAGTAAGTAACAAACTCTTAATTGTTTTCACGACTTAGATATACGACGTAGAAATTTAATTCAAGAAATAAATTTCTTTCTTGAAGTCAACTCTTGGATACACAATACGGAAATTTCATTCAAGAATTTCATAACTTAGATCCACGATGTAGAAATTTAATTCAAGAAATTATGAAAAAATTTTCAGTAAGTAACAATTTCTTTCTTGAAGTCAACTCTTGGATACACAATACGGAAATTTCATTTAAGAAATTATGAAAAAATTGTAAGCAAGTAACAAACTCTTTCCTGAAGTCACCTCTTGGATACACAATGCAGAAACTTCATTTAAGAAACTATGAAAAAATTGTAAGTAAGTAACAAATTCTTTCTTGAAGTCACCTCTTGGATACACAATACAGAAATTTCATTAAAGAAATTATGAAAAAATTGTAAGTAAGTAGCAAATTCTGTCTTGAATTCACCTGCTGGATAAACGAAAAGACATTTCGTTCAAGAAATTATGACAAAATTCTAAGTAAGTAACAAACTCTTAATTGTTTTCACGACTTAGATATACGACGTAGAAATTTAATTCAAGAAATAAATTTCTTTCTTGAAGTCAACTCTTGGATACACAATATGGAAATTTCATTCAAGAATTTCATGACTTAGATACACGATGTAGAAATTTAATTCAAGAAATTATGAAAAAATTCTCAGTAAGTAACAATTTCTTTCTTGAAGTCAACTCTTGGATACACAATACGGAAATTTCATTTAAGAAATTATGAAAAAATTGTAAGCAAGTAACAAACTCTTTCCTGAAGTCACCTCTTGGATACACAATGCAGAAACTTCATTTAAGAAACTATGAAAAAATTGTAAGTAAGTAACAAATTCTTTCTTGAAGTCACCTCTTGGATACACAATACAGAAATTTCATTAAAGAAATTATGAAAAAATTGTAAGTAAGTAGCAAATTCTGTCTTGAATTCACCTGCTGGATAAACGAAAAGACATTTCGTCGAGAGATATCCAAAAAGTTGGGTTGATCTAGGTTCACTTAGAGTGGCGCGCCACTCTAAGTGAACCTAGATCAACCCAACTTTTTGGATATCTCTCTCACTGTGACTCTGTTTGTGTGTCGTGTTGTGCGTGTCTCGTCTACTATGTGTAATTGGAGTGCGTCATCTCTGTGGGGTGTGTTGTCTAAAAAACCAGTCTGGTTGAAAACGTGGAGTTTTCGTACTGCTCACTTTTTGCAATGTGTAGGAAGCAGTGGGGAATCCACCGCTCATTTGGAAAGGTGCCAAGGAAAGGCATGCAAATAGCATGTAGTTTCAAAACGTGGTTTAATCACGTTTCTTGAATGAAGTATCTGTACTGTATATTCAAGAGGTGACATGAAATCAATAAAGAGATTGTTACTTACTTACTTACAAATACTTTCATAATTTCTTGAATGAAAATTTCCGTATTGTGTATCTAAGAGTTGACTTCAAGAAAGAAATTGTTACTTACTGAGAATTTTTCATAATTTCTTGAATTAAATTTCTACACATCATGTAGCTAAGTGAAAAAATTGTTTGTGATAAAGAGAAAAAAAGTTACTTACTTGCGATTTTTTTTTCATAATTTCTTGAATGAAGTATCTGTACTGTATATCCAAGAGGTGGAATCAATAAAAGAGTTTGTTACTTACAAATATTTTCATAATTTCTTGAATGAAAATTTCCGTACTGTGTATCCAAGAGTTGACCTTCAAGAAAGAAATGGTTACTTACTGAGAATTTTTTCATAATTTCTTAAAAATTAATTTCTACATCGTTTATCTAACTCGTGAAAACAATAAAGAGTTGTTACTTACTTAGAATTTTGTCATAATTTCTTGAACGAAATGTCTTTTTGTTTATCCAACAGGTGAATTCAAGAAAGAATTTGCTAATTAGACTGAGAATTTTTTTTCAAAAATTTCTTGAATTTAATTTCTACATCGTATACAACGTATATCTAACTCGTTGAAAACAATAAAGAGTTTGTTACTTACTTAGAATTTTGTCATAATTTCTTGAATGAAATGTCTTTTTTGTTTATTCAACAAGTGAATTCAAGAAAGAATTTGCTACTTAGTTACAATTTTTTCATAATTTTTCTTGAATGAAATTCCCGTATTGTGTATCTAAGAGTTGACTTCAAGAAAGAAATTGTTACTTTACTCAGAATTTTTTCATAATTTTCTTGAATTAAATTTCTACATCATGTAGCTAAGTGTGAAAATTGTTTGTGATAAAGAGAAAAAAAAGTTACTTACTTGTGATGATTTTTTCATAATTTCTTGAATGAAGTATCTGTACTGTATATCCAAGAGGTGGAATCAATAAAGAGTTTGTTACTTACCTACAAATATTTTCATAATTTCTTGAATGAAATTTCCGTACTGTGTATCCAAGAGTTGACTTTCAGTGAGCTCTGTACTGTATATCCAAGAGGTGGAATCAATAAAGAGTTTGTTACTTACCTACAAATATTATCATAATTTCTTGAATGAAATTTCCGTACTGTGTATCCAAGAGTTGACTTCAAGAAAGAAATGGTTACTTACTGAGAATTTTTTCATAATTTCTTGAAATAATTTCTACATCGTTTATCTAACTCGTGAAAACAATAAAGAGTTTGTTACTTACTTAGAATTTTGTCATAATTTCTTGAACGAAATGTCTTTTTGTTTATCCAACAGGTGAATTCAAGAAAGAATTTGCTTTACTTAGACTGAAGAATTTTTTCATAAATTTCTTGAATTTAATTTCTACATCGTATATCTAACTCGTGAAAACAATAAAGAGTTTGTTACTTACTTAGAATTTTGTCATAATTTCTTGAATCAAAATCCAGGAGTTGACTTCAAGAAAGAAATTGTTACTTACTGAGAATTTTTTTTTCATAATTTCTTGAATTAAATTTCTACACAAGAGTTGACTTCAAGAAGGAAATTGTTACTTGCTGAGAATTTTTTCATTAATTTCTTGAATAAATTTCTACATCGTGTATCTAAGTCATGAAAACAATAAAGAGTTTGTTACTTACTTGGAATTTTGTCATAGTTTCTTGAACGAAATGTCTTTTTTTTTTTTTTGTTTATCCAGCAGGTGAATTCAAAAAAGAATTTGCTACTTACATAACAATTTTTTCATATCCACGAGGTGACTTCATGAAAGAGTTTGTTACTTGCTTAAAATTTTTTCATAATTTCTTAAATGAAATTTCTGCATTGTGTATCCATGAGGTAACTTCAAGAAAGAGTTTGTTACTTACTTAGAATTTTGTCATAATTTTTTGAATGAAAATGTCTTTTTGTTTATTCAAACAAGTGAATTCAAGAAAGAATTTGCTACTTAGTTACAATTTTTCATAATTACTTGAATGAAATTCCCGTATTGTGTATCTAAGAGTTGACTTCAAGAAAGAAAATTGTTACTTACTCAGAATTTTTCATAAAAAAATTTCTTGAATTAAATTTTCTACATCATGTAGCTAAGTGAAAATTGTTTGTGATAAAGAGAAAAAAAAGTTACTTACTTGTGATTTTTTCATAATTTCTTGGATGAAGTATCTGTACTCTATATCCAAGAGGTGGAATCAATAAAGAGTTTGTTACTTACCTACAAATATTTTCATAATTTCTTGAATGAAATTTCCGTACTGTGTATCCAAGAGTTGACTTTCAGTGAGCTCTGTACTGTATATCCAAGAGGTGGAATCAATAAAGAGTTTGTTACTTACAAATATTTTCATAATTTCTTGAATGAAATTTCCGTACTGTGTATCCAAGAGTTGACTTCAAAAAGAAATGGTTACTTACTGAGAATTTTTTCATAATTTCTTGAAATTAATTTCTACATCGTTTTATCTAACTCGTGAAAACAATAAAGAGTTGTTACTTACTTAGAATTTTGTCATAATTTCTTGAAACGAAATGTCTTTTTGTTTATCCAACAGGTGAATTCAAGAAAGAAATTTGCTACTTAGACTGAGAATTTTTTCATAATTTCTTGAATTTAATTTCTACATCGTATATCTAAACTCGTGAAAACAATAAAGAGTTTGTTACTTACTTAGAATTTTGTCATAATTTCTTGAATGAAATGTCTTTTTGTTTATTCAACAAGCGAATTCAAGAAAGAATTTGCTACTTAGTTACAATTTTTCATAATTTCTTGAATGAAATTCCCGTATTCTGTATCCAAGAGTTGACTTCAAAGAAAGAAATTGTTACTTACGAGTTGACTTCAATAAAGAAATAGTTACTTACTGAGAATTTTTTCATAATTTCTTGAAATTAATTTTTACTCGTTTATCTAACTCGTGAAAACAATAAAGAATTTGTTACTTACTTAGAAATTTTGTCATAATTTCTTGAACGAAATGTCTTTTTGTTTATCCAACAGGTGAATTCAAGAAAGAATTTGCTACTTAGACTGAGAATTTTTTCATAATTTTCTTGAATTTAATTTCTACATCGTATATCTAAACTCGTGAAAACAATAAAGAGTTTGTTACTTACTTAGAATTTTGTCATAATTTCTTGAATCAAAATCCAGGAGTTGACTTCAAGAAAGAAATTGTTACTTACTGAGAATTTTTTCATAATTTCTTGAATTAAATTCTACACAAGAGTTGACTTCAAGAAGGAAATTGTTACTTGCTGAGAATTTTTCATAATTTTCTTGAAATTTTAAATTTCTACATCGTGTATCTAAGTCATGAAAACAATAAAGAGTTTGTTACTTACTTGGGATTTGTCATAGTTTCTTGAACGAAATGTCTTTTTTTGTTTATCCAGCAGGTGAATTCAAAAAAGAATTTGCTACTTAACTAACAATTTTTTTTCATATCCACGAGGTGACTTCATGAAAGAGTTTGTTACTTGCTTAAAAATTGTTTCATAATTTCTTAAATGAAAATTCTGCATTGTGTATCCATGAGGTAACTTCAAGAAAGAGTTTGTTACTTACTTAGAATTTTGTCATAATTTCTTGAACGAAATGTCTTTTTGTTTATCCAGCTGGTGAATTCAAAGAAAGAATTTGCTATTTACTTACAATTTTTTTTTCATAATTTCTTTAATGAAATTTCTGTATTGTGTATCCAAGAGGTGACCTCAAGAAAGAAATTAGTTACTTACTTACAATTTTTTCATAGTTTCTTAAATGAAGTTTCTGCATTGTGTATCCAAGAGGTGACTTCAGGAAAGAGTTTGTTACTTGCTTACAATAGAACTATTCTAAAGAATAAAGAGGGTTAAGCTTAAAGATATTTATTGCTTCTTTTAAACGTATTGACACATAGCTCAAAGAGACACACAAAAGCCCAAAGAAACATACACAACCCAAAGAGACACAAACAGCCCAAAGAGACAAACATAGACCAAAAAGACTCAGACACCCCCAAAAAGGACACACAGTCCAACGAGACACACACACAGCCTAAAGAGACACACACATCACAAAGAGACACCCCCACAGCCCAAAGAGACACATACAGCTCAAAGAGACGTACACGGCCCAAAGAGAAGCACACATCCAACAGAGAGACACAAAGCCCAAAACGAATAAACCGCCAAAAGAGGCACACACAGACCATAAAGATTTCAAACTGCCCCAATGAGATATACAGCCTAAAGAGGACACACACTGCCCAAAGAGACACACACAGGCCTAAAGAGACATACACACAGTCCGAAGAGACACACAAAGCCAAAGAGGACACACACACACACACAGCTCAAAGAGACAAAAAAAAAAACGCCCATACAGACACATACTACCAAAAAGATTCAAAACCCTCCAAAGAGACACAGATTGCCCAAAGAGACACAACATGGCCTCTAGAGAGACACAAAACAGCCAAAAAAGAAAACACACACAGACCAAAAAGATATTCAAACTGCCCCAAAGAGGACATACAGCCTAAAGAGACATGTTGGTACACACACAGACCAAAATGACTCAAACAGGCCAAAGAGACACACATAGCCCAAAGAAACACAAACATCCCAAAGAGACAGAAGCCCAAAGAGACAAAACACAGCCCAAAAAGACTCAAACAGCTCAAAGAGACATAAACAGATCAAAAAAGACTCAAAAACAGTCCAACGAGACACACAGCCCAAAGAGACCGCACAAGAGCCCAAAGAAACACACACAAACGTCCCAAAGAGACAACACATTGCCCAAAGAGGCACACACGACCCCTAAGAGACACAAACCAGCCAAAAAAAAGACACACAGACCAAAATGACTCAAACAGCCCAAAGAGATATACATAGCCCAAAGAAACACAAACAGCCCAAAGAGACAGAAGCCCCCTAAGAGACAAACACAAGCCCAAAAAAAGACTCAAAAACAGCCCAAAGAGACACAAACAGATCAAAAAGACTCAAACAGCTCAAAGAGACACACACCAAACAGACCAAAAAGAATCAAACAGCTCAAAGAGACACACAGCCCAAAGAGACAAGAGGACGCACACATCCAACAGAGAGACACAATGCCCGAAGAGACACAAACAGCCAAAAGAGGCTTCACACAGACCATAAAGATTCAAAACTGCCCAAAGAGACATTACAGCCTAAAGAGATACACACAGCCCAAAGAGACACACACAGGCTAAAGAGACATACACACAGTTCGAAGAGACACGCAAAGCCCAAAGAAGCACACACAGCCCAAAGAGACACAAACAGCCCAAAGAGACAAAACACAGATCAAAAAGACTCAAACAGCTCAAAGAGACACACACAAACAGACCAAAACAGACTCAAACAGCTCAAAAGAGACACACAGCCCAAAGAGACAAGAGACGCACACACATCCAACAGAGAGGACACACAAAGCCCGAGAGAGACACAAACAGCCAAAAGAGGCACACACAGACCATAAAGATTCACGGCTAAACCACGACAAAGCACTACTCTCGTGGAACTCAATTCCCATTTAACTCAACCCCGTGCAACTGAATTCCCCTTGTAACTGAACCCCTGTATAAACCGAAACTCCCGTGCAAACTGTATCCCCTTTAAACTGAACACTCGTAAAACAACAGAGTCCTTCAAACGGAACTTTGAAAATCAAGAGAATGTAAAAGTTACAAGGTAAACCACGGCCCCTTTGGGAGCCTAGAGAACCTTTGAGGACTGGGGGGTTCCTTCGGGTTGGGGTGGGGGGATTGGAGCCCTTTGGGTTGGGTTGTGGTAAGGGACCTCACGGCTCTAAACCACGACAAAGCACTACTCTCGTGGAACTCAATTCCCATTTAGCTCAACCCCCGTGCAACTGAATCCCCCTTGTAACTGAACCTCTGTATAACCGAAAACCCCCGTGCAACAGTATCCCTTTAACTGAACCCCCGTAAAACAACAGAGTCCTTCAAACGGAACTTTGAAAATCAAGAGAATGTAAAAGTTACAAGGTAAACCACGGCCCCTTTGGGAGCCTAGAGAGAACCTTTGAGGACTGGGGGGTTCCTTCGGGGTTGGGGTGGGGGGATCGGAGCCCCTTTGGGGTTGTGGTAAGGGATCTCACGGCTAAAAACCACGACAAAGCACACTACTCTCGTGGAACTCAATTCCCATTAAAAAAAAAACTCAACCCCCGTGCAAACTGAATTCCCCTTGTAACTGAGCCCCTGTATAACCGAAACTCCGTGCAACTGTATCCCCTTTAACTGAACCCTCGTAAAACAACCAGAGTCCTTCAAACGGAACTTTGAAAATCAAGAGAATGTAAAAGTTACAAGGTAAACCACGGCCCCTTTGGGAGCCTAGAGAACCTTTGAGGACTGGGGGGGTTCCTTCGGGGTTGGGGTGGGGGGATCGGAGCCCTTTGGGGTTGTGGTAAGGGACCTCACGGCTAAACCACGACAAAGCACTACTCTCGTGGAACTCAATTCCCATTTAACTCAACCACCCCGTGCAACTGAACCCCCCTTGTAACTGAAAACCCCGTGTATAAACCGAAACCCCCGTGCAACTGTATCCCCTTTAAACTGAACCCTCGTGCAACTCAACCCCTCCATGCAACCCCCATCCCCCTCAAAACACTTTTCAGCCATTCTTTTTAAATTGACACATATTTTTCAAACGTTACTTATGTATTATACAGACCACATCGGCGAGGTAAAAGCTAGGTCAAGTCACAATGTCATTCTATCGTTACTTTTCAATTAAGCTATTGAATACTTCTAGCAAATGTCTCTTGTAAGCGTCAAAATCTATTAAGTATCTGAGATTATTCTTTGTATTGTTGATGCAAGCATCTCATTCTTTAATTACCCGTGAGGCATCTCTTAACCTTCGCAATACCTTTACGCAAATATCTTTTCGCACAAAAAAATTCGCAAATCTCGTAAAACTAAAGAAGTAATTACCCTTTTCAAGAACATTAGTCCTTCTATTAATGAACTCACGAAACGAAACCAGGTCTTATAGCATCTCACAATCTCGCTCCTAGCTCCAAAAATGGAATGCATGTAGCGTTCGTAGTAATAGGTTTAAAAACCTATTAGCCAAGTTTAAAAAAAAAAAAAAAACCTACTAATCAACTTACAGATGAATGACCACGGATTTAACCTAGAAAAAATATTCAAATCCTAATCACCAATCAAGTTTATACTCGTTCCTCTTGGCAGGCAAATGACCCTGGTAACCCAATTACTTGAAATATACACACATATCCATGCCTCAGGCGTAAGTTTCATTGTCCCGTTTCAACGAATTGGGCCGCTTACTACTAGGAGCTTGAACACCTCTACAGTAGGGTTATCTGATACGCTGAATCTCAGGGTGTGATTTTGTGTTTCCCTCTTTTTTCGAAAATAAAGCAAATTTTCTCAGGCGCCAAGTTTTGATGGGTAAGACTAAGTTTGATGAAACTTATGTATTTGAAATCACCATAAAAATCTGATTCTTTTGATGTGTGTATTGGTATCAAAATTCCTTTTTTTTTAGAGTTTCGGTTTCTATTGAACCGGGTCGCTCCTTACTTACAGTTAGTTACCACGAACTGTTTGAAAAAAAATACACACGACTTAAAGGGCTTCCATTTGCTTCTGAAAGAGATTTAACTTTTTTAGAGTATATTATTGTTTCCCGAGTCAGGGGCTATGGTGGAACTACATCCCAACCTTCCTCGTTAGTACCTTTGCAGCGAAATCTAAAATTTAGATAAAAACTTGTGGTCGGTTCACCATATTAAAAAAGACAAGCTAAAAAATGGAGGTTAGTAAAGAGGTAGAAAACTAGAAATGGAGGTAGAAAAAACTAGAAAATGAGATATTAAAAACAGGGATTCATAAAATACGAGCAAGACACGCTTAATGGTAACACAATGTGGAAAATGACAAATATAACAAAAAAAGAAAACACAGGCGCAATAATGACAAAAAAAAAACGCGGCATAGTTTTTGCTTTAAAATGGCACACCCTGGGTGTGCCATTGATGCGGTTTTCACACGCATCAATGATCCTGCAGATGGAAGCGTTAGGGTCTATGATGTTGTATCTCCTTGTGGCCCAGGAGTTACATTCCCAAAGTGGGGGTGCTGAGGAGAAACTTTGCCTATCAGTAGCAAATTTACCGGAGCTTTTTCAAATCTTTTACCGAGAAAGAGGGCCAAAAAGGGGCAAGGGACAAGAAAAAGGGAGTGCGCAAGGATTATACAGTTTAGCTAACAGCCGACGATTAAAGCAAAGTTTACTGAATACTTATTGGCACCAGATGTCTGGCGCTTGAAATAATGGATAAAGAGCCTTTTAGTAGCGTTAAGAGAATCACCGGATGGAAGGCCTAGATATTTTAATTCTGGTTTAGGAGCAACCGACACTCCATTAAGATTAACTTTAAGACCTTCAGAAACTGGTCCCAAATTGAATAGTACGACGGTTGACTTTTCAGTGTTAAACTTAAGATTTGTCTTTGAACATTCTCGACTCTAAAGGACAAAATGTTTCTCAAACACCAATACTGTTCGACAGGAGATGAAGAGATCATCAGCATACGCAATAAAAGATACATCTATACCTTCCAAAATACAAGACGTAACAACTTGGGATTGTGCGTCCAAAAAAAACAGTTATCAATCGCTAATGGAAATGTAAGGGCACCATATCTCATGCCAGGACTGACAGTCATGGCAATCTCTGTAGTAGTTAAGTCAGGCAATTTGATTTTATCAATTACATGAGTATACATATCATACAAAGTACGGATATTGCAAGTACTGACCCCGTATTTGTAAAGCTTAATGAGGCTATGAGTGTGAATTATTGAACAAAACGAAAGACAAACATCATGACTCCCCCAAAACAAGCCTCCCGACTTACAGTGCTGTCGGGCCATGAGTGCTCCCTATTCCTTTTTGAAGCTTAAATTTATATGGAGGCATACACAAATTATTAGTAAGTTCAGATATTATCAAACTTGTCAATAATCTAGCAAAAAGTTGTTGCTACCGTTATTACCTGTTACGATGAGAACTTCTTTAAAGGTCTTATTCTCCTTAGGGACAGGAGTAGGGCAACTGAAAACAATAAAAGAACTATTCCCTTTGTAAATGCAGTTTAAAGTAATAATGCAAGGTTCCTACCACACATAATTTCTACCCGCGTATTAATAACGATCATATTTTGTAATTTAAGAATACAGAGAACTCCCCCGTGGACCATCCCCAATGCCCAAATTTGAGGTATTGAGCCTATAATTAGAAAAACACGATAAGGGACTGAATCGATAAGCACAAACATCGTTTTTTTCAAACTTCATGCTTCCCCCAATAGAGAAAATCCCAGAAAGAATAAATCTGTTGAAATTCAAGGAAAGTACCCCCCCCCCCTTGATAATTCTTTTTCATTAGGGAATTGAAACTTTTTAAGCGTCATGCCTTCCGCGATTGAGTTAATCCAAGTTTGAATAAAGTTGTCCTTTGAATAAACCCTAAATGTATATGAAGTATCTAAGTGATTACATATGGAAAGAGTAAGAAAAAGGTATGCAAACCAAATTCATTGTATTATGGAAATTTGTCCCCTGCTAAAATCTCCCGGGAGAAACCTCCTCCAGACAATTTCCCCCCGGAAAATTTTCCCGCATGTAAAGCAACGATGGTATTTTTCACTTTGAATAGTTCATAATTCCAAATTCTGAGAATTCATTGGATTTTTTTGTTATCATTTGGGAGCGTGTTATATGACTTCATAACTAATTAACCCGTTAATTAATAAAGAGACTTCTAGTCTCTTTATTTAAAATGTTAATAATTTTTGCAAATAAATGAGATTACAAAAAAGATTTTTCTTTTTTTTTTAATTTCAAATTTAGGAAGTTTTTAGTGTAGTATCCAACATTCGTCAACGTTGCAGCATTGAATCTTGAAAAAAAGGGAAATCTAATTTGTTAAATTCCACCGCGCTTTTCGTGCGCAGAAATTTAAACATTAACGATCTGTTGGTTCTGAGCTCTTTTTGTCAGAGGTTTTAGCTTATTTTTTTCTGATTTTTTTACCTATGCTTCTTTTTTTAAATTTGGTGCCTACTACTATGAAAAACTGTACAACTGCATGTGGATATCTCTTTCATCAAAACTGAATGACTACTTTGTCCTATATATATATATATATATATATATATATATATATATATATATATATATATATATATATATATATATATATATATATATATATATATATATATATATATATATATATATATATATATATATAATATATATATATATATATATATATATATATATATATATATATATATATATATATATATATATATATATATATGATAACTTCTTTTGAACTTCTTGGTGAATTGTGTTTTTTCGTACAAATTAAGCAAAAATTTAAATACGCGTACAGGTCAGGGTTACAAAAATTTAACTGATTATTTTTAATACCTCAAAGCCTTCTGTTGTTCATTGCTACAGATAAATAAGACTTGCACTTAGATTTTTTTTTCTTAGGAATAAAAGATGTGTTTTTTAAAAACTCACATAAAGCAACAGCAAGTATGAGAGAAAATGTGTCTGTCCTCATTGCAGCTAGAATTGAAAATGAAAATATATTACAGAGTTTTATTTTTATATCCATGAGTAATAGTTCAACAATGGAGAATTAAGTCACGTACAGTAATTACTGAAGTATCAGATTTCAGGAAATGTTTTTGAATAATTGTCAACGACATTTCTTTTTTAGTGTGACTAAATTTTTTCTTAATTGTTTTTTTTTTCAGGTAATAAAAGTCTTTGGAAACGCTCTGATTTAAAAGTTCTTAAAAATGCATAAAAATGAGCTCGCAGAAGCAGCGTAATTATTGTTATATGTTAATTATAATGTTCAGTTAAAAAAGATATACACTTTTTATATATATATAGAAAAAGAGAAACGTCAAAACGTTAACATCGAACAAGACATTTTTGACAAAATTCAGTACATGGGTTGTCCAGGGACAGCTTCACAGCTCGTGTCAGACGACCTTGTTCCTGGACTAATTAAAAAAAAAACTTTTTCTACAAAAACAAGTTTTTCAAAGAAAAGTAAAGAACTCCATTAAACAAAAAAAGAGCAAAAAATAAAATCAAATAATCTACCAAGCGTGAAACTACCACAAATCAGCATCGATAAATAAATGAAACCCAAACGAACAGAAATTACAATAAATAAACCAAGTCAAACTCAAAACGAGCAGAAATTAACATGATTAGGGCTCAAAACCCCTATGCCTTCCCAAGGCCAGAACATAATTTGCACTTTACTGAAAAAAATACAAATGAATGTGCATTGTCAGTTTAATATATTATATAGGCTACTGATATTTAGTAATCAAAATTAATATTATTTGATTTATTAAAGTTATATAAAAGTAAAAACATTTATATTTTTTTCAGTAAAGTGTAGATTATGTTCTGGCCTTGGGAAGGCATAGGGGGGTTTTGAGCCCAACTTATGTTAATTTCTGCTCGTTTTAAGTTTGACTCGGTTATTTATTGTAATTTCTGTTCGTTTTGGGTTTCATTTATTTATCGGTGCTGATTTGTGGTAGTTTCACGCTTGGTAGATTATTTGATTTTATTTTTGCTCTTTTTTTTGTTTAATGGAGTTCTTTACTTTTCTTTGAAAAACTTATTTTGTAGAAAAAGTTTTTTTAATTAATTTCTGTTCGTTTTATATTGACATAGTCTTTTCAGGCAAAAAGAAAATAATACTTTAAATCTTTTCGTTTTTAAGACTTTATATTTTGGCCTGCTATTTGTATGCTGGAGAGAAATTTTTAGCAATTTTTAACAACATACACCCTTTTAAAAATCTGGACACAAATAGTTCTGTTTAATTTAGTTTCATACCTCCTCAGTTGACCTGAAATGGAAAACTTGATACCATTAGCAAAAAAATCTGTTTACTTTCTTTGATAGCTTGGATACACTTACGCTATTTCGATTTGGTTAATTTTAAGAGCAGAAGTAGCCCCAACAGTTTGAACATAATACCCTCAGTCGTTCTTGGGTTATTGCTGAGATGCCTTATTGGGAATTAGCATTATCAAATTGCATTTTGATTTAATCTTAAGGCAACATTTAGTTTTTAAACATAATGGGCAAATGGGAGGGTGGGAGTGGAAGGGGGACTAGTTGCCCTCCAATCACTTTCGACTATTAAAAAGGGCATCAGCCCGTTCTATTTTCAATCGGATGAGCCTTTTTCGAAGTTCCCACGACAGCTCCTTCGATACGAAGTGCCCTGGTCTAAACAACAACAAAAAATAATACATTATACCCACATTGATCTTTACTATCAAAATGTCAAGCCTTCCAATCACTTTCGACTATTAAAAAGCGCACCAGGCCTTTCGATTTCCAATCGAATGAGCACTTTTGGAAACGACAACGCTTTCTATAAATACCTTATATGCCCCCAGGGCATAAATTACAACGCTTACCCTAAGGTCATTCTCAAAGACCTAATTTCCAGAACTTTCTACTACGTTGAACAAAATGACTATCTGAAAATTTTGATTAGATGTGTTTGGAGGAAGGGTGGGCTTGAGAGGGAGGTTAGTTACGCTCCAATAACTTTCGACTATTACAAAGGGCACTAGCCCTCTCAATTTAGAATTGAATGAGCCCCTTTTGAAGTTTTACGACAACTCTATCTATAAAAATCTTGTGTGCCCCAAGGGCATAAACAACAACCTTTGCCCTTGGGGCTCTAGGGGGGTTTGTCATCCTTAAATACACAATTTTCAGAACTTTCAACTATGTTGAACACAATGGCTATCTCTAAACTTTGACTGAATGTTTTTGGGGAAATGGTGGGCGTAAGAGGGGGTTAATTACTCTAACTCGCTTTCGACTATTAAAAATGGCAATTTCAACTTCCAATCAAATGAGCCCTTTTTGAAATTTCTATAACAACTTTTGATATAAACTTCAATGCCCCCAGGGCATAACTTACAACCCTTGCACAGAGGGCTCTGAGGGGGTTATCATCCTAAAAGACCTAATTTTCAGAACTTTCAACTACGTTGAACAACATGGATATATCAAAATTTTGATTGGATTGTTTGGGAAAATGGTGGGCGTGAGAGAGGGGCGTTAGTCGCTATCCAATCACTTTCAACTATTAAAAAAGGCACTAGCCCTTTCAATTTCCAATTGAATGAGCCCTTTTGAAGTTTCTACGACAACGCTTTCAATAAAACTTTATGAGCCCCCAGGGCATAACTTACGACCCTTGCCCTGAGGGCGGTGGGGGGAGGGGGGTATCATTCTTAAAGACCTAATTTCCAAAACTTTCAACTATGTTGAATAAAATGGTTATAAAAATTTTTATTGGATGTGTTTGGGGAAAAGGTGGGCATGAGAGGGGGGGGGGGGGTATTTGCCCTCAAATCACTTTCGACTATTAAAAAGGGTACTAGCCCTTTGAGTTTCAAATTGAATGAGCCCTTTTTCAAGTTTCTACGACAAAGATTTCAGAAAAAACCTTATCTCTAGTGTATCTATGTGTATTGTCTGTACGACAAAGATTTCAATAAAAACCTTATATGCCCCCAGGGCATAACGTATAATCCTTGCACTGAGGGTTGTGGGGGAGTGTCTGGGGAAAAGGTGGGCGTGAGAGGGGGGTTAGTTGCCCTCAAATCACTTTCGAATATTAAAAAGGGTACTAACCCTTTGAATTCCAAATCGAATGAGCCCTTTTTCAAGTTTCTACGACAAAGATTTCAGTAAAAACCTTATCTCTATGTGTATCTATGTGTATTATCTCTATGTGTGTCGTCTCTATGTGTGTGTCGTCTCTGTGTGTGTGTCGTCTCTCTCTGTGTATAGTCTCTGTGTGTGTGTAGTCTCTGTGTGTCTGTCGTCTCTGTGTGTGTGTCTTCTGTGTGTGTCGTCTCTGTGTGTGTGTCGTCTTTGTGTGTGTGACGTCTCTGTGTGTGTGTCGTCTCTGTGTTTGTCTCGTCTCTGTGTGTGTGTGTGTGTTGTCTCTATGTGGGTGTCGTCTCTGTGTGTCTGTCGTCTCTGTGTGTGTGACGTCTCTGTGTGTGTGTCGTCTCTGTGTTTGTCTCGTCTCTGTGTGTGTGTTGTCTCTATGTGGGTGTCGTCTCTGTGTGTCTGTCGTCTCTGTGTGTTTGTCGCCTGTGTGTGTGTGTCGTCTCTTTGTGTTTGTCGTCTCTGTGTGTGTGTCGTCTCTATGTGTGTGTATCGTCTCTGTGTGTGTGTCGTCTCTGGTTTATGTTAGGTTAGGTTAGGGGGGGATTAGTTGCCCTCAAATCATTTCAACTATTAAAAAGGGTACCAGCCCTTTGAATTTCAAATTGAATGAGCCCTTTCTCAAGTTTCTACGACAAAGATTTCAATAAAAATCATATATGCCCCCAGGGCATAACTTATAATCCTTGCCCTGAGGGTCGTGGGGAGTGTCCTCCTCAAAATATGTTTTCTATCTGGAAATAAACTATACTGAGCAAAATGGCTATCTCAAAATTTTTATTGATGTGTTTGGGGGAATGATGGGTGGGAGGGGGGGGGCTAGTTGCCCTGCAATCACTTTCGACTATTAAAAAGGGCACTAGCCCTTCGAATTTCCAATCGAATGAGCTTTATTGAAGTTTCTACGACAACGCCTTCTTTAAAAACCCTATATGCCCCCAGGGCATTACTTAAAACCCTTGCCCTGAGGGCTGTGGGGGAGTGTCCCCCTCAAAAACATATTTTCTATCTGGAAATCAACTACGCTGAACAAAATGGCTATCTCAAAATTTTGATTGGATGTGTTTGGGGAAATGATGGGCGTGGGGGTGGCTAGTTGCCCTCCAATCACTTACTACTATTAAAAAGGGCACTATCTCTTTGAATTTCCAATCGAATGAGCATTTTTTGAAGTTTCTACGACAAGACCTTCTATAAAAACCTTGTATGCCCCCAGGGCATAACTTAAAACCCTTGTCCTGAGGGTTGTGGGGGAGTGTCCTCCTCAAAAACATACTCTCTATCTGGAAATCAACTACGCTGTATAAAATGGCTATCTCAAAATTTAGATTGGATGTGTTTTGGGGGAATGATGAGCGTGGGGGGGTCTAGTGTCCCTCCAATCACTTCGGCTATTAAAAAGGGTACTAGCCCTTTGAATTTCCAATCGAATGAACCTGTTTTGAAGTTTCTACGACAACGACTTCATAAAAACCTTATATGTCCCCAGGGCATAACTTAAATTCCCTTGTCTTGAGGGTTGTGGGAGAGTGTCCTCCTCAAAAACCTATTTTCAATCTGGAAATCAACTACCCTGAACAAAATGGCTATCTAATAGTTTTGATTGGGTGTGTTTAAGGGAATGATGGGGGGGTTGGGGGGGGGGGGGGGGCTAGTTACACTCCAATTACTTTTGACTATTAAAAAGGGCACTAGCCACTCCAATTTCCAATCGAATGAGCCCTTTTCGAAGTTTTTTACGACAACTCCTTCGATACGAAGTGCCCGGGTATGGAGAAAAAAAACCAAAAACACATTGTGCCCACGTCGTTCTTTACTTAGGCAGCGCTAGCGCGCTGCCTATGATAGAAATATCATATTGAACTTAAAAACTAGTAAAAATACTAAACCTGATTGCATTAATCTAATAAGGTATTATTTGCCAAATCAAAACTGATGCAACATAATGATGGATGAAGTAAGATTCAATGTAAAAATCTGAAATATCTGGAAAAGCATTTTCTAGACTTGGGGGAGTTTCTGGACTTAGGAACTTAGTATTTTATAGACTTTCCTAGACTAAGTTGAAAATCCAACTGACTTGGTAATTGCTGACTTAAAAATCTTTAAAAATTACCTAAAAGTAATTTTTTTTTTGTATTCACCTACGTTGAAACTTATGTGGAAGAGAGACGATTATATATTTCTGAGGACGAAAAACACAAGGAAATATAAATAATAAAGAATATTAGGAAAACATTCTTCAGGGCGCTTTCCGTTAAAAGCTACAGGGGGTTTCTACACTATACACATTCAAATTAGTGTGGGAAAAATCATTTGGAGGATTCAAATACCGCAAGAACCACAATTTCCGCAGGCTGATTCTAAAAAAGAAAGATAAAAAAAAAAGTGAATTCAGACAAGTTTTTGTTAAGATTTACCCGGATGCTGGCTGGGTTCAGTCGGACAGTTCGTGGTAACGAACTGTAAGTAAAGAGCGACCCGGCTCAATACTAACCGAAACTCTAAAAAACGGATTTTGATACCAATATATATGCCAACAGAATTGGCTTATTGTGCTGATTTAAAATGTATAAGTTTCATTAAGTTTAGTCTTGCCCATTAAAGGCTACGAGCCTGAGAAAATTTGCCTGATTTTTGAAAAAAGGAAGAATCACCCCCTAAAAGTGTTAGTGTAATAGAACCTTAATGAAAATCATACCATCAAATGTAGCGTATCCGAAACCCTATTGTAGAGGTTTCAAGCTTCTATCTGTAAAAATGTGGAATCTTGTAGTTTTTGCCAGAAGAAAGATCAGGGATATATTTTTTTTTTTCAGGGGTGACCGTATCGACCCAGTGGTCATAAAATTTTGAGAGAGGGCTTTTCGAACGGAAATTAAAAATTGTAGTGCCATTTTCGAGTGACAAAAAATTAGAGGGCAACTAGGCCCCCTCCTCTGCCCCTTTTTCGCCAAAATTGTCTGATCAGAATTTTGATATAGCCATTTTGTTCATCATAATTGAAAGGCCCATATATATATATATATATATATATATATATATATATATATATATATATATATATATATATATATATATATATATATATATATATATATATATATATATATATATATATATATATATATATATATATATATATATATATATATATATATATATATATATATATATATATATATATATAGAAATAAGGTGATAATAATAGCACCATTCTTTATGTTGGTTTCGGGAATTTAATAAGAACGTTCGAGAGGAGAAGGGGAGAACAACATTAAAAGTTACGGTATTTGTACACAAATCAAACAGGACAATTTTGACAAAATTTATTAGACGAATTTTGTCAAGGACACTTTTCAATCCAGTTTATTCAGCAGCCTCTTTAATATCAAACTTTTCGAGAAAGGCCGTTTTGAGAAGTAAAAACTTACCCAATACATGAGTTTCGATACGTGACGATTGATGAAACAATGATTCATCAAGGAGTACATATGGTTGATAGTACCGAATACCACCTGAAATCACCAAGGAGGTTACGCTCACCTTAGGTCAATTTACATTTGGAAGCCACGCAATTTCTGTGAGTTTCTTTGAGTTATTTCGAAATTGCGAAGTTGAGTTATTTGAAAATTGAAACTTCGAAAGGTTAGCGACCTTGAGTTATTTCGAAATTGCGAAGTTTTAGGTCAGTGTTGCCACGCAAATCGTCAAAACAAATTAGAAAAACTAATTAGCCATTTTGATAACACGTTGTATCTATAAAAATTTCCGTATAACAATCGGTTAATTCGTAGAGACAACTCTAGCTTGTTGTTTTCTGATTTTTGTCCATCTTTTTTTTATCTATTTGTTACCCGTTGCTATTGAAAACTACAAAACTACATATAGGGGTCTTTTTCATTAAAATTCGAACAACTTATAAAATATTTGGGCTTCTGAGTCATTTTTCTGCTTGTTATTTTTATGATTTTTTCCTTACTATTATTGTTAATTGTTTGGGTTCCGTTGGAACCATTCTAGTTTTTGCTGAGTATTCGAAATAAATTCTTATTAATCGCTGAAATCCCCCCCCCCCTCACTTTTGTTTATTTGATTTTATACGAACTGGTGTTTAATTATTATGTGTATTTCAATCCGTTATAGGCCATAGGGCCTTTTTGTTGATAAGTGCCTTGTATTCAGTAGCGTATGAAGGGGGTGCGGAGGGGGGACTTCCCCGGGTGCCAGCCGCTAGAGGGGTGACAAAAATTAGTCTAAAGTACTTATGATTGATTAGAGCCGTCATGCAAAAAGTGGGGCAGAAAAGTAACAATGCTACTTGGCAGTTTTCAAATTTGCTGGCAGATTTGTCTGAAAATATCATTTATATATATGTAAGTATTTTAGTATAATGTTTAACAGCATACGCTATGCCTCAGACAATGATCAAATGAGTGAAGTTAATTCGTTACGTGCACATCGAGAACAAGAAAGTTGAAGTAAAGGAATCATTTTTAGGCTATTATTAGCGTTTTTTTTGGGGGGGGGGGGGATTGACAATTTTAAATTCTACCCCGGGTGTCTTAAGACCTTGCTACGCCACTGCTTGTATTTGTTGAACGATTTTATTTTTATTGGAGAATGTGTTTTATTGTATTGACTCTTTGGTTTTTGTAGTTTTTCATATAGATTTTATATAGATTGTATAGTCATATAGATAGTCATATAGTCATACAGTTTGTCATATAGATTGTAGTTTGTCATATAGATTGTATAGTCATATAGATAGTCATATCGTCATACAGTTTGTCATATAGATTGTAGTTTGTCATATAGATTGTATAGTTGTATAGTCATATAGATATTCATATAGTCATGCAGTTTGTCATATAGATTGTAGTTTGTCATATAGATTGTATATAGATTGTATAGTCATATAGATAGTCATATAGTAATACAGTTTGTCATATAGATTGTAGTTTGTCATATAGATGTCAATAGATTGTAGTTTGTGTTTTCTTTCATGTCGTGTTTGTGTTAAAAAAAAAGTCCATTTCGGGGGTCATATGGCGCTTTATGATGGCGTTATTAGTGTTTGTCTTAAAGTGTTTTTTAGTGTTTTTTAATAAGTGTTTTAAATCAGCTTTTTTCGTACCAGAAATGGCATCCAAATTGCTTTTTAGGGTGTCAAAGTTTGACTCAGTCTCACAATTTTATTTTTTTGAACAATAAAAAAAAAAACTTTAGCGTAAAGAGCGAGACGTTGAGGAGGGGATAGCCCCTTTCATATACGGAATGATTTCTGTTCGTTTTAAGTTTTAATGTCGCTCCTTACTTTCAGTCAAAAAAACTTGTTTTTTTAAATTTATTTTCTGAACAGTTTGGAATTAATACAGCTTTGACTTTGGCTCACCGTACATGAATAATTAATTTTCCTTTTTTTTTGGCTAAATGGCTTTCTCGAAATTTTGTCGAATAATTTCTGTTCGTTTTAAGTTTTAATGTTGCTCCTTACTGTCAGTTGAAAAAATTTGTTTTTTTTTTTATTTAAATTATGATCATTTTTTAAATAATGCTGGGAACTCTGGAACCCCTTCATAGAGATGTCCCTTATCCCAAGGAAACATCCTCAACGGAAAGATTATCCCGCGTAACCCTCTTCTCCAGCCCCCCCCCCCCACCAGAAAAAAAAACAGAAAAACGTCTGTATGCTTCCCAATAACCTGTGCTACATGTAAACAATGGGCAAAGTTCATAACTTTCAGCCCTTCCCTCCGGCAAACTGTGGGGGATTAAGTTACCCTCAGAGACATATTTATTAAAATTCGACTATTCTGAACAAAACGGCTATCTCAAAATTTTAATTGGGTGACTTCAAGAAAAAATTGAGCGGGGCAAGGGGCCAAGTTGCCCTCCAATTTTTTTGCTCACTTAAGAAGGGCACTAGAACTTTTAATTTCCGTTCAAATGAGCCCTCTTACAATATTCTAGGATTAATGGATCGATACGATCATCCCTGGAAAAAAAAATAAATAAACAGGCATCCGTGATCTTTCAAAATTTCACATTTTTGCAGACAGGAGCTTGAAATTCTAAAGTGGGGTTCTCTGATATGCTGAATCCGATGGTGTGATTTTCATGAAAATTCTATTGCTTTTAGGGGGTGTTTCCTCCTTTTTTCGAAAATAAGGCAAATTTTCTCGGGAGTGTAACTTTTGATGGGTAAGACTAAACTTGATGACACTTATATATTTCAAATCAGCATAAAAATCTTATTCTTTTGATATATCTATTAGCATCAATATTCCGTTTTTTGGAGTTTCGGTTACTATTGAGCCGGGTCGCTCCTTACTTACAGTCGTTACCACGAACTGTTTGAAAGAAAAAATGAAGGTGCTAAATCAGTAGTGTTGTTTCGTGACACAACTAGATCTTTTGGTCTTTATATTGAATCGTCAGTTTAATTGAAACCCAACATTAAACACTTGACATCCATTGTTTTCCCGACAAACCTTACGACTTGAAAGGTTAGCTGACTTAGAGAAAACGAATGAAACCGTTTTGTACCTCTCAGACGGTTCCTCTGTATGGGGAGACACATTTTGTTTCATCTGAAGATCCCCAGACTGGAGCGTTTAGAGCTGCTTTCAGCCTACCCGCTATATCCATCAACAGATCTGTACTCTGATACGGGTCAGAAAAGCCTCTCGCCAATAATTCAATTGACCAAACATTAGGCCTGCACAAGTTTTTCCCAAATCCCTTTTCTATCTACTTGAGTCGATTTTCTCTCCGTCCCTCGAAGCATAAACTCCGATCCAAAGCCCTTAATTTCGACCTGCCGGAAAAGCGTACAGGACGATCCTAGCTTTGTTCCTTTTATCAAAGTATTTCTGCCTAGAATCATCCGTCTGTTTCAGTTACATTCTTTAAATACTTTTTCAGCCTTTATTGTCTTTAATTAAAAAAAGCTTTCCGAAAAAATAAGTTTGTCAAAGAAAAGTAAAGGCCATTTTAAACTTAAGCTCAGCAGATACAAATACTTGTTAAAATTCAAACTCAAAACGACCAGAAGTTACAATTAAAGAATAAATGAAACCCAAAACAACAGCAATTAAATAAACAATCATAGCAAAAAACATACAACAAGTAATAATATAAGGGAATAAATAGATCTTAAAGGGAGTAATGCTTATTGAATATGAAAATCAAGCTTAAAACGAAAAAAAAAAATATTTATCCACTGAAGTATAAATGAAACTTAAAACGAACAGAATTTAAATAAACAATCCATGCAAACAAAAATACAATAGATAGAAAATCTAAATGAATAAATAAATCTTAAGACGAGTAAAACTTAAATTGAATACGCGAATCAAGCTTAAAATGAAAAAAAAAATATTTTGCTACTGAAGTACAAATGAAACTTAAAACGAACAGAAATTAAATAAATAATCAATGCAAACAAACATACAATAGATACCAATGTAAATGAATAAATAAATTTTAAAACGAGTGAAACTTAAATTGAATATGCAAATCAGCTTGAAACGAACAAAAATCAATACAAACAAGAGTTTTGGTATCGCTTCCTTCTCTCACTGTAAAAGTCTCGAACCTACTGCACTGCGTCATTGGCGCTTTAACTGAAAACCAATTTTATTACAAATATTTTCTTTTGTACTTAATATTGAAAATAAACATTAAAATTATAGTAAAATTTTGAACTGATCAGCATTCAGCAATTAATATCATTATACATCAAATATTCAGTTTAATTTATTAGTTCTTTTTAAAGTTGTTCAAGACGAATATATTTTCACTACAAACAAGAGTTTTGGATACTGCCCCCTTCCTAACTGTAATAAAAACCAAAAGCCTACTGCGTCATTGGCGCTTCACTGAAAACGGATTATATTACAAATATTTTCTTTTTACGGTTCTTGCAGCATTGAAAATAAAAATAAAATTACAGTGAAATAAATTCTTGAACTGATGGATCTTTTAACAATTATTATCATTATATATCTAACATTCAATTTGATGCTGTTTGTACTTTCCAAGACTGTTTCAAGACGAATATAGTTTTCAGTAAAGCGCCAATAACGCACTAGGTTTTAGACTTTTACAGTGAGAGAAGGAGGCAATACCCAAACTCTTGTTTGTAGTGATTTTTTGTTCGTTTCAAGCTTGATTTGCATATTCAATTTAAGTTTCACTCGTTTTAAAAATTTATTTATTCATTTACATTTGTATCTATTGTATGTTTGTTGCATTGATTGTTTATTTAATTTCTGTTCGTTTTAAGTTTCATTTGTACTTCAGTAGCAAAATATTTTTTTTTTCATTTTAAGCTAGATTTTCATAATCAATCTAAGCATTACTCGCTTTAAAATCTATTTATTCATTTATATTATTACTTGTTTGCAGGTATTTTTTGCTATGATTGTTTATTTAATTTCTGTTCGTTTTTGGGTATCATTACTCTTTAATTGTAATTTCTGGTGGTTTTTAAGTTTGAATTTTAACAGGTGTGTTTTTATCTGCTGAGCTTAAGTTTAAAATGGTCTTTACTTTTCTTTGAAAAACTTACTTTTCTTTGATTCTTTAAAAGTGAACTAGAGCTTTCTGTTTTTCAATAAAATGAGTCCTCTCTGAAGTTTATATGAACATCCCTTCTATAAGAACATATATATCCCCAGAGTAAAACTTACAACGCCTGTCTTAGGGCCCCAGGGGGTTGTTTCGATCCCAGAGTTTTAATATCTGATGTTTGGACTATTTAAAAAAAATGATCACCTAAAATTTTTATCAGATGGGTTTATCCGATGGATAAACCCAAAGGCCTGGAGAGCGGGAAGGGCTAGTTACCCTCTGATCTTTTTTACTCTGAAAAAATGAACTAGAACTTTTAATATCCATTCAAATGAGCCCTCTCTGAAGTTTCTAACGAACATCCCTTCCATAAGAACCATATAAGGCCCCAGGAAATAGCTTACAACGCTTGCCCCCGGGCCCTGGAGGGGATGTCGACACCATAGTTTTTGTTATCTGACTTTTGAACTATTTTCAAAAAATGGCTATCTCAAATTTGTATTGGACGGCTTTGGCTAAAAAGGACGTGTGGGGGGGGGGTATGGACCCTCCGATCGCTTTTGACTCTAAAATTCTAACTAGAACTTTTCCATTTCCATTCAAATCAGCCCTGTCT